>JAYJMB010005598.1:0-41317 GCA_036873735.1 Pouteria campechiana
CTCATTATATTTTTCTCGGTATAATTTATATTATATCAAAAATTATGTTAATTAGATACATAGGTAGGCCATGACAAATGCAAACTTGTGAGACCAGCTGAAATCACTTTTTCAGATATTGCCGCTCACATAGCTTTTCAATAAAGATCACCTTTCAACATTTCGACTGAACAAATAGCAACGGCTTGAATTTGATCATAAATAAGCGAAATCGTTTGTTACTTGGGATTCAGCTTTGCTGACAGTGATAGTGACGATACGGTATGTTGTGTAACTTGGGTGGCGTGAATTCATCCTGTTGGGCGATACATGAAAGCTTGGCTGGCAGACCACCACTTATCATATGGTAAGGACGCGCACGTTCTAAATTTTTTTATTTTGTCTTGTAATAAATAATTTAATATATCCCGCCTAGATATTTTCTTTGGGAGGTACCTTCAAGTGGCTCACTCATGCAACGGCACGTGACACGGCATACGCCGAGGAGTTATTTGATACGCCAGCCCAAGATCAAGCTTCATGTGCAGGCCATTAGAAGCTGCTAACGTGTCACAACTTCACCAAAATTAACTGCAGCGCAGCGCTGAGCTACAGCGTAAAAATCAGATGCAAAGCAGGCAGTTTCTAAGAAGTGTTAGAAGCGTCGGCGTATGAAGCATGGCGTCGAGGCAGAGTAGAAAAAGCTTTTCCTACTCAGACGTGATTGGATTGGATACACGATCGAATGGGGACCCGGAGGGCATTTGGAATTGGGTCGCTGTCGGGCGAGAGAGGCGGCGTTGAGCCTTCGGGTTGCTCGATGCTCCACCAGTCACCCACATCGCTTCCTCCGTGGGCCCCACCACCGGTCCCGTACTACCAAGTAGTCGCGGGAGCCACGACAAGCGCACCCACGTCGCATCAATTATAAGAGCGCCAAAAAATATAATACAGAAAAAGACAAATTAATATAGTGAATATGATCATATTTATATTAAAAAACTAAAATAATAATTAAATAGATATGAATAAATGATGCTACGGGCATTGAAATCAATAATAATTGAAAAGAAAAAAAAATCTAACCTATAATGAATATACACAAGGTGTAGTAGGATTGCAATGCACTCTTATGATACCCAACCAAGTTCGACGTTTTGCTTTGATGGATCAAATAAAGCAATGGGTAGTAGGTTGGGTTATGCGTGCCTATCGTGGGTTGGGCATCAATCAGCTCCTTCCGTAGTGTAGGCTCCACTACCTTTGGGTATAGCCCGTTGCGGATGTGACTTGCACATTTAAAAAATCCTGCTGACTTGGTTTATTCAAATATCCTGCCTAATCTTGGTGTGCCGCCGACTTTTTACCTGTTAACTTTATCCAAGCTCTCTAAATTTTTATTTTACGACTCCTATTGAATCTTCGTTTAGATTTTTTCTTTCGCTCTTAGCAACTGCCCCACTTAAATCATCTTCTTTCTTCATTCGGTGCAATGATGGGTCTGGGCTGCAAATGATCAAATCGTGGTCTTTCTATTTGTCTTAATAACTCTATTAATGCCACTCTTTACCATGCATTCATTTCCACCTATGTTGCTTTCTTAAAATTATAATTTCATCCATTCTTGTTCCTTAATCATCTAACTTTTTGTGACATCGGGTATGGCTTATTTCGGTTGCCTGGAATTTTCCGATTAAATTGAATTTGGTGCATATCAAACGCCTTTTTCGTTTAAAACAGCTAGCGCTTCTATGTGAAGCCTTGACGTTTCACGGACATCCCTTTTTGCGTGTGGCTGGTACTTTTCGGTGCGGCCAGAAACACTTGTGATCATACGGCATATGGTTACTCACTAGACATGGTTACAAACCAACAACGGTCCGTTTGGATGCATTAGGAAGCAATACACTTTTTTCAGATGGAGGTGATATTTGAATTAGGATAATAATCTTGCTTTTTCTTGTTATTATTTTAATTTTCAATTAATTCTTCTTACTTTTTAACTATAAAACCTATATTGCTTTTGTTATCTCTTACCATATTTTTACAATACACTCTTTTCAATACATCCTGTTCAAACGTCTTAGTTTCTAAGTTCAACCACTAAGATAAGTATTCTTAGAGTTTATCAGAATGGATAATACTCTATTGCAACCAGCCCAAAGTCACAAAAGAAAGCCAGTGGCATAAAAGCGCCAACCACGTGAGGTATAAAAAAATTCGATATACACCAATAGCAAGAAACATCGCAAGCTTCAAACACCGTGATTCTTAGGAGATTGTGTTCATCCAGATGAATTGAATTGATGCATGGAAATTCTAGGAAATGAGACCATTAATGTTTTAGATTCAGGGTCCATTTGGTAATGGAAAAAAGCTTCTTTCAAAACCCTTTTTCCTTTTTCCACCCTTTTTAAATTGGTTCGACATTTTTAAAATCCTTGGTTTCCTGCTCTTTTTTTGTTATTATCCATATTTTCAGTTATTATTATCTTTTTCATAATATATATATATATAACTTTTATTTACCTTATTTCTCATCATTCATTATGCCTTATCTTATCTCATCATTCTTCTTCAATTTCTCAACCTCCCCATTTCTTCTTTTATGAACATCCCTGGTGAGAAAATAAGATAGCATACATTAGTGGGTGTGGTTGGACGGAAGTGTATCTCAGTCATCATTGCTTGTGTAGAAAATGCACCAAATGTGGCAGGTGTCTTATTCACTCATTTTTATTCTTCCAGTTCGTGAAAAAGAAGCCCTGCCTGTCAGCATCCAATCATCATATTCCGCCAATTCTTGGAAGGGAAGGCCTTGAAAACAGCCCATCACCACAAAAGCGTTGGTCTTGGATCCAACCTCAGTGGGCCTTTTTTGGGACTTTCTTCACATAATGGAGGATTGTGCACATAGACAGAGAGTTTTCTTCCAATCAAGCTTCTCCCTAAAAGCTTCTTAAAACTGTAGCAAATAAGAAAATGAGACCGAAGAAGGGGGGAGGAAATAAAATTGAAGAAAAAGAGAAGACTTAAGAAAATTAACAAGGTAATCAAGTTCAATGAACCCTCAACCCAACCTCAAATTGCTTCAGGATAATCAATATCAAATGGATTCCATTAATTTCAGTTGACAACCAACTTCTAATGGCTTCAATTGAGTACTTCAGCCAATCCCTCTCTTGGTCTGGTTTCATTCCGATGCATGATTGAACTAGACATTTGCGTTTTTTCTCCAGATATTCCAGACTTCCTAGTGGTTGGTTTTGGATGTCTACCCTGTTCTGGGGGGTTTTCTCATTTTGTCAGTATTTTTTTATTTTTGATTGATAGGTGTAAAGTGTGAGCCTTTTAATGCGTAGAAAGAACCATCCAGCTAAGTGAGTTTTGTTACACTAACTTGGGGGGAGTAAAGTCACTGAATAATGCATCTCCATTAAAAGATTGGGAAATGTTATACTACAAATGTTGGTAATCTTTCTCAATCTACAAATAGTCTCATCATTGTCTGTCTCCTGCTAGGGCAATTGATGGTTGTGATTGTTTATCAAAAAGAAGGGTAGATAAGTAATTTTACCCGATGTAGTCTATAAACCTCTTTAAGTGCTTTCAATAACCTTGTTAAGTGCTTTCAAGTTTTGTTAAGGTTGATCAAGCCCATACGTCAAGTACTGTCAATGATATTAAGCCCAATGCATGATTAATAAGCCCAGTATATAAAGCTCATAAGTATTATCAATGATATCTAATGATGGTGAGTCAATATGATGACATCAAACTTTGTCAAGTGCTATCAAGTGCCGCCAATAACCTCAAAGTTGATCAAGGTCCATAAGCCCTCTACCAATGATGCTAAGGCCTGTTAATATGGATACAACTCCATAATGTGATCATCAAGCCTAGTATAGAAACTTGATCAAGTATTCTTAAGTGCACTCAATGATTTCAAAATTTATTTAAATATGCACACAAATATGAAATGACTAACATACTCTCATTTCTAAAATGACTTATACAACTAGTGCTTCTAGTGTAACCGCTCCCTAAAAGATTAATGTTCCTAACATTCAAGCAAAGGATACTTTACAGAAATATTTTCATCTGATTACTTTGTTTAAGCCATCCATGATATATATGAAATCATTTAACTATCCGTAATGCATCATGACTTGTAACAGGGGTAGGCCATAGCTTAGGATAAATTTCTATGAATTTACTTGTCCACAAACTTTATAAGTCCCTTTTAGAAACATTGGTTAAATTTTAATGAAATAAATTCTGAAGTAGGCCAAATGAAATTGAATAATGGAAATTAAACAGCCAATATTGAAAACATCACATAGTCCTTAGAATTTTACTGAGGAGGAAGAAAAAATTCCCCATCTAATCGGTATGACTCATCACAAGATGGCATAATTAGAAAACGTGGGGCTTGAAATTGTGGTGAAAATATGGCAGGCCTTTCTATTTTAATGTTTCTATTCATAAAATCCCCAATTGAACATGACCAACACCATGCACTTTGGAGTTATTTCCATGCCATCTAGAGACTAGAGTCTTGCAAACATGCCTCCTGCTTGAATCATGCATCGAATGCTGTTCATTGACAATCGAATACTCTCCATTGTCAAAGATACAAGCAACATCTTTTTCTACGTCGAAATACACGTTTAAGACTTTCTGTGCAGCCAAAATTTCCATGTGAAGACTTTCAGAGCCCTCTTTCTCGGGATAATAACCAACACGGGCAAATGCACATCACTCCCAAGGGCAGCATGTCTGGATATCCAAGTTCAAGGACTTTGGGGCTGATTGGTGCCATGGAAAAGAATCCAATAGCATGGAAACTTCATTTTTCAAAGCTTTATTTAACATATACTCTCCAAATTTTTCTTATTTTATTTCATTATTATCTATATATTTTAAATTTTTTTATCTATTTATTTTATCTTTATTCATTTTATAACTCGCATCATTCCTATAATATTCACATAATTTTTTTTCTATTTCTTTCCTTGCTATCAACTCAAAGAGTAATCACCCTCTAATCACCCTAAGGCCCCTATTTGAGGACTAGTTTAATGGGTGGAAAAAGGATTTTTTGATATTTATAACTCAAGTATTGATTTGCATTTTTGTGACTCGTAAATTTCAACTTTGCATGAAATGACTTCGTATTTAACAAAAATTTCATAAAATTATCTTTAGTTAGAAAATGTTAACCTTTAGTTAGAAAATAACTTAATGGTGTTTTAAAAGTAGGTCTAAGATAAAAATAACATTTCACATGGTTGTATAACATTTATAATTTTTGAACATATTTTAGTTTTTTTATAGATCTGAGATAACTATTATCTCAGTGATCTTCTTTTTTATCTAAAATTTAAAATTTAATAAAAAATTAGATAATTTAAATAATTTTTAAGAATAAATATAAACTTATCAAAATTTCTCTCTTAATCAAACATTTGAGAGTATTTCTTTTTTATAGATGAGATTGCTTCAAAGGGAAATTATCATTTAAAAATAAAATACGCATTATACCCAAGAAAATAGAAGGGCATCTTTATCATTTAAGCTAACTTTGAAATGAATTTAAATTATTTTCAATCATTTATACTAATGTAACATCTTAATTACCTTAACAATACTATTTTTTTTATCATTATCAATATTTTTAATTATTATTATTTATTAAAAGCCTATGTTGATGATATCATATGCTACGTTAGTTTTCTAATATGCCATCTTTCTAATATACTCTATACAAATAGACTAATATAGGTTGTGAAAAAAATTTTTTGGATTAAAGTTGATTACTTGTTACTGTAAATAAATTAATTTCCATGAATCCAAGTGCCTATTATTTTCAAGCATGGCGTAGGTATCAGAAATTTTCAATTTACACATAAGATTATTGTTTTCTATTTTTAATGAACACAAGCAGACTAATGTCTGAATAGTAACTACCTGCCATTAAAGGGATGATAACAATAGTAAGCCTTGATGGAAGGCAGATTATATTCTCTCTTCTTTCCTGGTTTAACACCACTTTTATACCATTCCAAAAATGCCATTCCCAATACTTATCCAATTATCGTCGTCACTATCAAATTTAATTTTTTTTAACTCTTCATAATAATCTCAAATTTAATGTCATAATCTCCTTTTCGTCTCAAATTGGATCAGGCTTGATACTGCACTACATCTTTCTCTTTACTTAGACTCTTGACTATGCCCGCGTTGGCTGAAAAAATCCGTAATTCATTGATAAAGGATGGCGATAAGGTGGAATTTTTCATGGACGTGTCGTGTTTTACTAATTATCATTTTTAGCTAAGGCCGAAATCATCTCGACTATTGTTTTTTTTTATTTATTATCAAACCTATGATATGAGCATCATTTATGAATTTAATAAATGTTAATTAACTAAATTTCAGGTAGTATAATTTCATCTTCTCATAAACACATTTCCATTAGCTGATTTACTTGAGCTATTCAATTTTAAGCTTTGTTTTATTAATTTTTTAGGTTTCGTTGATTTGGGTAATAACTAATGCAAGTTTAGATGAATGATAAGTATTTAAATCCCAATATTTTCAAGTATTTTAAAGATTATTTTCTTACTATAGGTTAATGCACCTCGGGCGGTGGTATTCTGCAATTATCATAAAATCAACGTTAAGGTCCTCCAGAATTCGAGGGGTTTTCTATAAATTCGTAGAAGAACATTCCCATTTCCAGCAAACGCCAAAAGAAGTCTTCTTTGTTCTCCTCGCTCCCTCCATCTACTGCTCTCTCTCATCTCTCACTCCCTGAAGAAAGCTGTCCAATTCCTCCCCCGAAAACCCCAGAGAAAGAGCGAGAATTTCTCATTCTCGGTTTCCTCCCCAAATAGCAGAAGCAGAGAGGGGGGGAAAGACGTAGAACAGCAGCATTGCCGACGGAAATGGCGGATCCATCCCCCGACAGGAAGCCTTCCGATCCCATCCCTCCCCGCGGGCCCCACCACCGCCGGGCTCAGTCCGAGCTATCCTTCCGCATCTCCGACAACCTCGACCTTATCGTCGACGACCGCCACCGCCCGCTGGTAGCTGCCGGATTCGACGGCATCGGCTCCGAGGACGACGATCTCTTCACTACCTACATGGACATGGAGAACGTCGGATCCAAAATCGAGGATGGTCAGTACGGGGATAGGGCCGACGGGAATTGCACGGATCGGAATGGAGGGGATTTTAAGAATGCGCGTCCGATGCACAATCGCCATCGTCACAGCAATTCGATGGACGGCTCGATGATGTCGGCATCTTCGGGGCTGTATGGGGAGATTTTGGAGCCGAAGAAGGCCATGGCGCCCGATAAGCTGGCGGAGTTGGCGGCGATAGATCCGAAGCGGGCCAAGAGGTTGGGTACATTTCAGTTGCTACTGTTAGATTTAGCTTTTTACACTTCTTGGCAGTGATGCATTGGAATGCTGTTGGATATCCAGGCAGTTGCTGTTGTAATTCACTTGCCGTTGCATTGAATCTCTTTACTTTTGGAATTTTGTTGTGTATACATGGTGTTCGGGTGAACTTGATTGATTCTTTTGAAATGCAGTATTTTTTTTTTCATTGGTTTATGGGTTCTGTCCCCTTTCACGCCCAAATAGCTTGCTGTTTCATGCTGCATTTTTTCTTCCTTGATTCAAGGTAACATGACTGTATGTTTCTTTTCTTTAGACTAAATAAATATGGAATAACGACATTTCTTTTATTTATCATACATTTTAATGCCATTCTCATCTATATTTATTACCTTCTTGGTTGAAACTGTGGACAGTATAAGTACCTGAGAATAACTTTTTTGGTGGTTGGGTGGGGGAATTAGTTGGAACTGCTAAGCATTAGTATTTGGTATATACACGTGTCTCAGGTTATCTACAATTTGAGTTCCATTCCTCTTTGGTTGGTTCATTTTTGGTTGTTGATGGTGATTTATAGCTTCCATTTGGTTGCCTCAAATGCACCTATTGGTTTAAATGCTTATAATCTAAGGCATGCGTTAAATAAATTTGTTGATATTAGGTGTTTAGAGTGTTAATGATCAAATAAAAGCTTTCTAATGTTTGAGAGAGCTTTCCCTTCAATGATTAGAAGATTACACCCTTAAAATCTCAGTGAAAACCATAACTGAATATGCTTATGGAATTTTTACATTTTCCCTTTTTTTTAATATTACATCAGAATTTTCATGATTAATTATTTTATTTTATGTTTATTTTTGACCTACACAGACTGACACAGTTGATAAACATCTGATACAGGCCGATACGGTGACTTATGCATATACAGCATAACTTGGTGGAACTATGTTTGACTGGTCATGAGCGATTTAATACAAAAGCTAACATACAAAATTCATGTTGGGAAAGGCTGAGTTTGGCAGAAATGTTCCTCCATGAGTGACATGTTCCAGTTAACATAAGCTTGTCACTGGTTATGTAGATCATAAGCATAGTGCGGCTCGGGAAAGCTTTAACATGCATCTCATGAAGCCAATTAGTCGAATTTCTTTAAAAACCCAGTTATGCTGCAAAAATAAATAAATCCTTGTTTAGGTAGGATTTCAGTTTGAATTCAAAAGCTAATTTACTTAATTATGTTCTGATTATTTTTATGGTGTCACTTCTAGCCTGAAGACTTCTTTTGTCATCTAAGAGTAATTTAAGAGACCCTCAGATTTTTCCTGGCTTTATTAATCTTTGTATCTTGTGACATGGTTGTGTTTAGTTTATTGAGGGGTCAATGGACATAGAAATCACAGGTGCATTCATTCAACACTATCACGTTTATTCTGGTCAAGACTTTTTCTATGCAGATTGAGGCTATTCAACACTATCGAGTTATTCTTACTGTTCAAGAGTTTTTCTATGTGGACTGAGGCTTATTGCAGTTTAGAAGTTGGTCAATGTGAGCTTGCTGGATGTTGATTTGCTTATCTCCCTCCACCTCTCTCTCGTGCTTGTATTTGTACATAATTATCATTTTACCCTTGTTCAAGGCACTATGTTTTTGATATCTTGTTGCATTAACAGATGTTTGTCAAAGGATGTTGGTTGTAATTTGTAATATTGTTGATATTGTTTTTATTGTATTTAGTGAGGTAAAATTGGCTTTTTAACTAATATTCCTTTACATTTAAAAGATTTTGATTCAAGCCTCTATTGTTAACCATTGCCAAATATATCCCTATCCTTTATATGCTTTCCAACTAAACCCACCTTGGTGGTCTCCTACATCTGATTAAAGTCAAGAACAATGGGGAGTGATGTATATGCAATAAATATGGTTCCAGCTTAAGTTCATCTGTTGGTTCAAATCACTGTTTGCTATTAATGTACTGGATGGACTTTTATCCAAACTGTACAAGTATATCCAATGGTTTTGATCTGTTCCATAAAACACAATTTTTTGTTTAAAATTAAATCAAGGACTTAATAAGAATATGACTCAAGATTGAAAAGATGACGCAACAAAGCCCATGTAGATGACCCCACATAGGTGAGAAATAGCTTTTGATGATGATGAAATCAAGGACCTTAAGAAGGACCACTTTCGATCAGTTTGGAGCACTCCAATCTTTTTTTTTTTTCTTTTTTCATTGAATCTATGAAGGACTAATTTGGAAAATGTTGTGCCTTATATGGTCAAAAGTTAGACAGTATTGGTTAATCGGGAAAGGTAAGCAATGTTAAATTACCTTTCTATCTTTGGTGAACTTGGATTTCTGGAGAATTTGAGAACAATAGTAGAAATGGCCTGGAATATTCATGGAAAATTATACAGAGATGAATGTGATGAATAGTGATATGGTGGTGCATGTGAATTTTGTTGGCTAAACTTCATAAGGGACTCAAAATGTGGTGCATTTCTGACATCTAGCTCCACTGATAGGTTTGTCACCACTTGTTTGTTCATTTGGTAGAAACGTATGATCTAAAGCATTTGATGATGCGGACTAAGGATGAGTGTTTTATCTTGATTGTTCCGTATACAATGAAACTTGAATTTTTTTACTTAGCGGGTTTTGTTAGATGTCTAAATGAGTGGCATAAATGGTGTGGATTGGAGTGGATGTCCCCAATGTGTCACATTTGGCCCTATTCAAAAGATGTTTTCATGAGGATTTTTATGTAGCTCTTTTCATAAACTTTTCTATATAATTTCATATACATGGTTGGATGAGTTTATAATAAAGGGTAGTGTTTATTATGCAAACATATTGGGTTTTGGAATATGGTCAAGTGAGTTACATAAAGGGCGTGGCTTGGAGTGGATGTCACAAATGCATCATGACAGGCCCTACACAAATGCATCGCATTGCTTTATATCGAGGATGAATCATATAATTATTTATTTATGAATTTTTTATTTGTATTTGGATTGGTGGTTGCATCATACATATATGGATGCATGTATGATTGCTTTTTATATGTGGGCATATCATATATGAGGCTACGCATGCTTGTCTCAATCCATGTATGGATTTATCATGGAAGTTTGCATTGATATTTAATTTATCAGTAATTGAAGAAATATCAATTATTATAGCTGCTTGAGAAGAAATGGTCAGAGGTGAGTTCAGGTAATAAATTTTTAAAAATGATAATATCTCTTTACTTATCAATAAATTGAAGATAATATCAAAAATATTTCCAATAATATTGATCAAGCTGTAATAAGGCGCAAAGGGCTCTTGGCACCTAGGCATAAGGTGCATAGGTGAGGCATGCACCTGTAATAATGCACGTCGCACATTATATAAAATTCATAAATAAGTTTAATAGTTCTTTACATTTGCAAGAATAGAATGATAGAATTATCCTGACATTAAATATAATCCTAATTCACAATAATTAAGAGTAAAGACTATCTCAAATTTATTTATCTACCATTCAATATTCAAATTCAATGGATCGGTATCACTCAAAAGAATTAAAATATAAAATATTATAAGTTAAACATTCAGAATATGCAACTTAAAGTAAAAATCATCAACTTAACAACATAAACAATGATTGAAAGGCCAAAGCAAGCCCAAAGATTCTGTGAATCCTTCTCATATTTGCCAAACATGGTATCTTCATCTCCGTCATTATTAGATTTATATCCTTCAACAGCTTTTTTCAGCAAAGGGAAAAAAAAGGCAGCAACAGAACATTCCTATCATGCTCTACTAGACTTCTGGTTATCGCAAGCTTGTGCTACCGTGTACCTAGATTATTTTACATCTTTCTTCATTATCACTCATCAAGGCTATTACACCCCAGTTTGAAGATTCAGAAAATTCCGAAAACCTTTATTCATCTTGACGTCCATAACATAGCTGGATATACACTTTCGCCAAGGCTATTACACCCCAGTTCGAAGATTCAGAAAATTCTGAAAACCTTTATTCATCTTGACGTCCATAACATAACTGGATATACACTTTCACCAAGGAAAGCTTTCAAATATAAGATTCGTAACTACCATATTGGTCATATGCTAGTTGGCACCTTTCTTATTTGATGTTAATATTACAGATCTTATTCTTTTAGAAAAGCTAATTGTAGTCAATGGACTATCAAACAGGACTAATATAGCATTATCCAGACATCCTCGGTTCCCCAAAAATTGCCCGGTAAGAAAGTGTTCAAGGGAGATTAATTTGTTGAATCATAAATTGATTTATTTCTAAAGGCAGAATAATAATAAAAAAAAAAAACTAACTGCCCGATATGTATGTGGTTGGTTGCATGGATCACGCCTCATGAGTGATCATTGATCTCATTAAACCATTTATCTGGTTGGGCATGGTGGAATCATTGGTTGGGTGTTAAATCAGGTCATACCCTCTGGGCATGTTGATTATGGATTACTCATGGTATTGAAGAAGCTCGCCTGTAAAAACCTTTCAATGAGACAATTTGGTTGACTTGATTTGGTTAAGTGTCACCTGATGTCCTATCCATTTATGAATTAGAGCACAAACTCAACTCAAATGAAGATTTTGTTGTAAACGTCTTACATAGCCCAGTGTAAGTGGGATCAAGTTGGGTTTATTTTGAGCATAATTTTGGTTTGGATCGGGTTGAGTTCAGGTTGTTATAAAGAAAGCCACTGGAAATGTGTAAATATGACACCATCAAGTCTTAAAAAACTCATCATATATAGGTTAATGTAGAATCCATCAAATATGTTAACCAAAAACGAATAACAGGCTTGTGTACATTTAATTTTGTTAGGCTAGCTATTAGGGAACCCTTGAGAACCCAAGGCCAATCCAACCCAATTTGGGTCTGTTGTGATTTTCAGCCAAAACCACATTCTTGAAAATTTTGCATTATTCATTCAAATTCTCAGGTCGGATGTTATCATATTTAGGCAACCAACCCTAGTTGCATCCATACCTGCTTGACCCTTCAATGGCTTTGAATGTGAATGCTTGTAAAATTAAGGTTGAATTACAATTGGAAGGTTGTTTTACTTGGTTGATGGGCTTTTATGGTGTCTTGAATCTTGATCCAACTAAGAGCCCAATAACACACTTGTTCTTGCAGCATTGATTCATTGTTCATACATGCGCCTATTTAACTTTGCATGATTCCACAGACATGATTTGATGGAAAATTTCCATGCAAATACTTTGTATATTATCATGGCGTTTTTTTTTGTTAATCAATGAGAAAAAATTTCCTGTTTGGGGGTTTTTACATTACATAGCGCAGAAGATACTTCAGACTTCAGAGCTTCATCCAATGAAAGTTTTCTAATATTCAGTGGAGCCTGCAACGCGTAGTTAGACATTCAACTCTCCTTAGGGTTCTTACCCTGATACATTATCTGTAAAAGTTTGGGCTATTTTGAAACTTTCATGGTTTAAATGTTTTCTTTTCTTGTAATATGTTATGCCGGGTGTAGCCTTCATGATTTTCTAGTTGAGATGGCTTTTGAGGTTTTGGCTAAAGGGATGGTTCTAAGGCTATTTGTTGGAGTAAATTTCACCCAAGTATCACCTATTGCTATCATGTTTGTTACAATAATACTGCTCTATTTGGGAATTGGGAAAAGAGTTAGAAAAGTTTTATGCCCTTTTCCACCTCCTTTTCAATACCTTTTAATGTAATGTGATAGCAAACTACCTAATGACCTAATTTTTTTCATTATTAACTGTATTTTTAATCATTATCCTCCATCTTTTTATACAAAAAACCTATCTATTTTGTAGTTATTCACTTTGTTTCTAATCAATACTCCCTGTCACACCTCATCATTCTTGCTCTTTTTCTTCACTTTTCCATATTCATTTTTTCCCACCTCTTTTCCCTATTCCTAAACAGACCATAAAGGCTGACATGCGTATCAAAAATTTTCTTCTTGAAATATGACATTAGATCATTGAGACTTGCTGTACCTTAGCTATGATGTTAAATTGAGGTAATTTTCAGATATAGAAAACTATAGTTTGTTTCCATGGCTATTTGCATAACTTTCAAAGCTATGTCGTTGTTTCTCTTTGCAGGATTCTTGCAAATCGTCAGTCTGCAGCTCGCTCAAAAGAGAGAAAGGCCCGTTATATATCAGAGCTTGAGCGAAAAGTTCAGACCCTTCAAACTGAAGCCACAACTCTTTCTGCACAACTCACATTATACCAGGTTTGTACAATTGGGTTGCTATTTCAAGTGCCAATTCTATTGTTTTTCAATGAATTCATGTTGATCTGGCCATTACTTATGATTTTAATAGTTCACAGTATGGTTTTCTCTGATCCTTGTATATGTTTTCTTAAGTTATGGCAAGAACCAATGCAAAGATCATCCATGATCTAAGTCTACGGGGTGTTTTACCCATAGTTGCATCAAGTAGGAAATGGAGTGGCACCCCCCAGCAGGTTGGAGAACCAAGTCCTAAAAAATATCTAATATAAAACACTAGGAAGGGGAAGCAGTATTGAAATAAACCCCTTGTTGCAAAATCCTGCAGTCAATGATTGATTGTCTTGGCATAAATCCCAATCAATTCTATGATAAATTTCTGTCACCTTCAATAATCTCTCCAACTTTCACAGCATTGTTTGTGTGTTTAAACTTGAAATGTTGGTGTAACTTTACCTGGACTTTTGCATACCATTTCATTTGGAAAAGGTTCACTAAATTATGATACATACATACATACATATATGTATGTATATATATATATGTATATATAAAGAATGTCTCCTTGTTTCTCTTTAAGGTACATACTATAATTTTCATCCAATGTTTTGGCCTTTTATTTGATTTTACAGTCTCCCTGAACAAATATGTTCACTAAGTCTCCAGCTGCATGGCTCAATATACTCCAATGTGTTCATGGCATGCTTAAGGTTCAAATTCAGGCAGTCTTACTTCCAAAACTTTAAAAAAGTTTCAATAATAATAATAAAAAAATCTCTTCTGAGTACCTCCTGGCCTTTACCCAGTTGTTTGGCCTTTATGACCTTCATCTTTTCCAATTGCTTGAAGACATGATTTCAAACAAGTGAAATAAAATAAGTTATAATCTTGTTCTATTGCACTAGTTAATATTGAATATTGAACTTCCTATACCTTGAAGTGTCGTGATAGGAATTGTGTTTCATCTATTATCTTATTAAATTTCAAAAGTAGAAGCCTCTTTTCTTCCTGCTGTATCTTTGTGTTGTGATGAAGTTAGATGTGTTTGCATGAAGCTAAGCTTTGAATAGTTGAGTGTATGAGGATTATATACCTTCTACATATATCAAGGTCTGTCCTCAAAGAGTTTACTTTATTCACATGAATGTGATGGATCAAATGATAGGATGAGCTTTCTAATAGGGCTTTTGCAAGGCCCAATCTCTGTCATATTTACCATAGTTGTAATCATCTTGGCTCTATCCCAAGAAAAACGACTAAGTTTGCCAGCTGCGTGATTTCTGTTCTGCAATTCAACCTTATCAATTAAGCTTCTGATCTAATTCCAGTGTAAAACTTGGGATAAGGGCTGATTTGGCTGCATTCTGTTCAGAATTTTTGGTGAATGATGCAAACGGTGGGATTCTCGTAGCACCTCTATTGGCAAAGGTGCCTGAAATTTGATTCTTTGGAATTAGTTAATGCTATATTATTGGTGCACCATCACTTTTATCACTGGATAGCATGCACAGTTTTGATTGAGTTGGCGGCACATTCCAAGACTCTAAAAATAGGGTTTCACTGGAATGATCTTTAGGGTTTCACGGGTATGATCTTTCTTTCATTGAGATTATTCTCTTATAGAGTTTACAACATATACAGATCCTTCAAATTAGGAAACTAAATCACTGATTTAAGGGAAAGAATAACTCCTAACAATTACTTCCCTAAAGTATAGAGATTGACAACTAATTAGCTAATTTACAGCCTTGCACGAACGCTCCCCCGCAAGCTAGTTTAAAGATATCTTCCATAGCTAGCTTGGCAACTAGAAAATCGAACTGCCTCTTGTGTAGTCCCTTGGTGAAGACATCAGCCACTTGTTCCTCAGCAGGGATGTAGCTCATACAAACCAACCCATTTTCTATCTTCTCTTTGATGAAATGCTTGTCCACTTCCACATGTTTTGTGTGATCATGGAGAACTGGATTGTGAGCTATTGAAATTGCTGCCTTGTTGTCACAATACAACTTCATAGGAGATGTATCTGTCGCCTTTAATTCTTTCAGCAATCTTCTTATCCATATGATCTCACAAATACCATGAGCTACAGCTCTAAATTCAGCCTCAGCACAACTCCTAGCAACCACATTCTGTTTTTTAATTTGCCATGTAACCAAGTTGCCACCTACAAATGAACAATACCCAGAAGTAGATCTTCGATGCACTATGCTTCCAGCCCAGTCTGCATCAGTGTAGGCTTCAATTGGCATGTGTCCTTGTGACTTAAACAGAAGTCCTCTACCCTGTGTCCCCTTTAGATACCTTAGAATCCCATAAACAGCTTCAAAGTGTTCCGACCCTAGTGCATGCATAAACTGACTAACCATACTTACTAAGAATGCTATGTCAGGGAGTGTATGAGATAGGTAAATCAACCTCCCAACAAGTCTCTGACAACACTCCCGGTCGTTCACATTCTCGGTTCTTGCACGCTGTAGTTCTACATTAGGTTCTATAGGTGTTTCAGTGGGCTTACATCCTAGCATACCTGTCTTATCAAGAAGATCAAGAACATACTTCCGCTGATTTACAGAGATACCTACTTTGGACCTAGGAAACTCCATCCTAAGAAAGTATTTTAATGCCCCCAAATCCTTAATCTCAAACTCCTCAGTAAGTTTTCTTTTCAGCGTCTCTAGTTCATTACAATCATCCCTAGTTAACACTATCATCTACATACACAATTAAGATGGCAATTTTACCTTCATTTGAATGTCTGTAAAACATTGTATGATCAGCTTTACTTTGAGTATATCCATAGCGCTTTATCACCTTGCCAAATCACTCAAACCAAGCTCTAGGCGACTGCTTGAGTCCATACAAGGACTTTTCTAGTTTGCACACTTTCCCATCTCCAAAACTTTCTTCGAAACCTGGTGGGGGACTCATGTATACCTCCTCCTTTAGGTCTCCATTAAGGAAGGCATTTTTAACATCCAATTGATATAAGGGCCAATTGGAGTTTGCTGCAAGACACAACAATACTCTAATTGAGTTTATTTTAGCTATTGGGGCAAAAGTTTTTTGGTAGTCTATACCATAGGTTTGAGTAAAACCCTTTGCCACAAGTCTGGCTTTGAATCTCTCAATACTTCCATCTGCTCTACTTTTTATTGTAAACACCCATTTGCACCCTACAACCTTTCTCTCCCTCGGTAACTCTACAACCTTAATGCATTCATTTCTTCAAACATTGCAAATTTCCAACTCGGGTCATCAAGTGCTTCCTGAATATTCCTAGGCACCACAAGTTTTGGGATGTTTGTAGTGAATGCTCTATGATTGTTGGAAAGGTTATTGTAGGAAATATATTTGGCAACGAGATGTTTGGTGCAGGTTCGGGTTCCCTTTCTAAGAGCAATAGGGAGATCAAGATCAGGGCTATGTTCAGGAACAACAGGGACTAGTCCTAAACCAGGTTTGGGTGCAGCGCTTTCTGGACTAGGATCAGAGTGTGATGGTAAACTCAAATCAGTAACAGGAAAAGAAGAAGAATGTATGAGAATAGGAATAGAAGAGGGATTACGTGAGGCATTTGGAGGGCCATCTCTCAGGGCTTCCGGTTGACCATGTACTGGGATGATGGGCTGGTCTTTACTTATTCCAGGGACTCTTTTCATTGAATAAACCACAGTCTCAAGATTGTTTCTATTTTTCTCCATTTGTAGTATTTCTTCTTCTGCCAGACCAATTTCAGATTCGGATTTGATAAGCTTAGCTTCCTTATTTTCTTTTTCAAGAGAAATATCAAGGATTGTACTCGGCAAGGGTTCAACAATTTTGCAAAAATTTGGTTCTACTAATTTCTCCCCCTGAAGTAAATTTTTGGTAAAATATGAGACATTTTCCATAAAGGAAACATCCATAGTTTTGTAAAAAAATTTTGTAAGGGGGTTAAGGCATTTGTAACCCTTTTTTATTAGAAGTATATCCTACAAAAACACATTTTTCCGCTCTTGGATCTAACTTAGATCTCAACCTTTTTGAAATATGCACATATGCCGTACAATCAAATATTTTCAAGGGTAATTCAGAATAAATTCTAGATTCTGGAAATAACTTTTTTGAGCAGTCCAACGGGGTGGTATACTGCAAAACTTTTGTGGGCGTCCTGTTGATTAGATATGAAGCAGTTAGTATAGCATCCCCCCATAAGTATTTTGGAACATTAATGTTGAACATCATGGCTCGAGCTACTTCTAACAGGTGCTTATTTTTACGTTCAGCTATTCCATTTTGTTCAGGAGTATCAGAACATGAGGATTGGTGTAAAGTTTCTTTCTCTTTTAAAAAAGTTTCTAAAACTTTATTAAAGTACTCCGTCAAATTATCAGATCTCAAAATGCTGATTTTTGTTTGAAATTGGTTTTCAATCATCCTGTAAAACTCGTTAAAAATCCTCTCTACTTCCGATTTTTCTCTCATTAAGTAAACCCAACAAAGACGTGCATGGTTGTCTATAAAGGTTACAAACCATTTTTTTCCTGAAATTGTGGTCACTTTTGAAGGTCCCCAAACATCACTGTGAAAAAGATAAAGTGGTTTTGTTGCACGGTAAGGTTTTGGAATGTAAGGTTTATGTTGGCTCTTTGCCTATAAACAACTTTCACATTGAAATGATAAAGGATCAATCTTTTGAAATAACACTGAAACAAATGTTTTAAATAAGAGAAACTAGGATGGCCTAATTTGCAATGCCAAACCATTATTTGATCACGAAGAAAGAGAACTAATACTACTTAATCCTGGAGCCATTGTATTACTAGGTGATTTATCCTCGAAATAATAGAGACAATTGATCATCCTAGCATTGCCAATTGTCTTCCCCGAGATCCTGTCCTAAAACATACAATGGGATTCATAGAAAATAACACAACAATTAGAATCTCTAGATAATTTGCTTACAGACAAGAGATTACAAGCAAGTTTAGGAACATGGAGAACATATTTAAGATCTTTTCCCTCAGAAATTTTTATTAGACCTTTTTCTGCAATTGGTGAAAAATTACCATCGGCTATCCTAACCTTTTTATTTCCAGGACACGGTGAATAGGATTTAAACATATGGAAGCAGTTGGTCATATAGTCGGATGCTCCAGAATCGATTATCCATGGAGCAGATTTAAAATAACAAGATAGAGCATATAATTCATTGCCTGTGTGTGCCGCAACAACCCTAGGAGTACTATATACTGAGTTAGATTTCAGCAGTCCAAGAAGATGCTCCATCTGCTCCTTGGTGAATGGGCTGGTCTTGGCCTCATTGGCAATAGAAGTAGCGGTGGCTCAGCCTGGTTTGTCTCCTTTTTTTCCCTTCCAATTCACAGGTTTCCCATGGATTCTCCAACAATTCTCATGGGTATGACAAAGCTTGTTACAAAAATTACACCAAACTCATGGTTTTTCATCAGGTTTGGGGTGAAACGCAGGGGCTTTGTTATGGCTTCCACCCATGGTAACAGAACCTTCAACAGCAACTCCAGGTCCCTTCTTGCCCAACATCACATTCCTCCGACTCTCCTCTCTTCTAATTGAAGGCAGGAGTTGGCTTCCAATAATTTTCCCCCTCACCTCATCAAACTCAACATTCAGTCCAGCCAAAAACTTGAAGATCCGACTGTCCTCCGCGGTCTTCTTATGATGATGTGCGTCCTTGGTAGATTTCCACTCATAAGTGTTGAAGAGGTCAAGGTCTTGCCAGATCCGCTTCAAGGAATTGGAGTACTTTGTGACGCTGTCCTCCCGTTGTTGTATCTCATCGAGTTTGAGGGTTAACTCAAAGATTTGTGATTGATTCCCAAGATCAGAATACATCTGAATTAAATTTTCCAAAGCTCTTGTGCTGTTGGATAGCACATATAATTAGAGCTAATGTCTTCTTCCATCAAATTCACGAGCCATGTCATCACCATGGAATTCTCAGCATCCCATGTAGCATAATTCGGATCATCCACTGTAGGAGCCTTCTTTTCACCCGTCAAGTAGCCCATTTTTCCACGTCCTTTGATGTACATCTGAACCGATTGAGACCATCTCAGAAAATTATCACCATTCAAGCGAAATGTGGTGATCTGGACAGAGTGAGATTCCGAGGTGGTATCACTGATTTTTGAAGAATCAGTGGTGTTGGGATTGTTCAGAGAAGGTTGAGGAACAGTAGTGGCCTTGTTTGAAGTATCAGACTTGGTTTCAGAGGGCAGGGATCGAAAGAGAGGAAGAAGTAGAGGTTTCTGCAAGTAATTTGCTGGCTCTGATGCCAACTTGAAAAATAGGGTTTCGCGGGAATGATCTTTCTTTCATTGAGATTATTCTCGTATAGAGTTTACAGCATATACAAATCCTTCAAATTAGGAAACTAAATCACTGATTTAAGGGAAAGAATAACTCCTAAGAATTACTTTCCTAAAGTACAGAGATTGACAACTAATTAGCTAATTGACAGCTTTACATGATTATTTCCACATCAGTTTCGGTTTTCCAACACCAAGCATTTCTATTTACACATGTTGCCAGTGAGCTACTGAATGTATTAGCTAGTTCTATCAATGGTGAAGACCTTGAATGTTTCCTTTTGCTCATGTCTATAGAGAGCCTAATGGAAATAGGAGCTAAAGCTCATATGAACCCATCCCATCTTTTGGATAGTATTTTTCTGTTATTTCCTCATAAAAGCAGGAAACCCAATTTGAATTAATTGATCTCATAAGTGAGAAATACAATTTGAATTAGTTGATCCCATAAGTGAGAAATCCAATTTGAATTAATTGATCTCATAAGTGAGAAATCCAAATTTAATTAATTGCTCTAATAAGTGAGAAATACAATTTTAATTAATTGATATTGTGTTTATTTGCTGCTCTTGGATACCTTATGCATGTAATACATAAGCAGATGTAACTGTGCATTTTGTTGCCTTGTGCTGCTTTTAGAGAGATACAACAGGCCTGACTACTGAAAACACAGAGTTGAAGCTACGGTTGCAAGCAATGGAGCAACAAGCTCAGTTGCGTGATGGTTAGTTCCATTGCCATCTCATCTTTTTCTTGAAATATTAACTTTATTTTCAGTTTATTACTCTCATTCCACATCGTATCTGTGACTATACAGTCTATTAAATCACAAAAAATGTTTCATGGTTGGATGTCAACAAACTTTGTGCTGCTATGTTCCCAGTTTTTCTACATTCAATATCTCCGTTATGTAACTGTAAGAACGCATGGAGCTTGAAACTCTATGGATGCATTTAGATTGTATGATTCTGTTTGTCTTGAGATTCTAACATGTTGACCAGAGGAAATGGTGCTGGTGCTACTCTCCATCCCAACTACTTAGTGATTGGCTGGCTGGAAGACTATATCAAAGCGCATCTCTTATTTATTTTTTATTTTTTCTGTCGTGACATTCAAAAATACATTTTAAAAAAATGAGTGCATCTGCAAGGTGAATTCATTATGCTGTTCTTCTTGTTTCCATATTCATGAAGCTTAATTCAAAGCCTCATGATTGTTTTTTCCAATTGCTGTTTTGCTTTGGTAGCAGGATAAAAATAAAATCTTCCAATTGTGATAGGGGGTGATTACCATTCATGATGGTAGAGCATGTCATTTAGGTGATATAGGTTTAACGATATGGTGATAAATTAGTGATGACTATGAGCATTTTCTTGGGCAACTTGCCTCTAAGTCTTGTTTATTGGATTGATAATATTCTAACATCAGTAATGCACTGACAGAATTTTACCAGAATTAAGGAATTGTTTGAATTGTATTTGAGCAGGGAAATCATGTTTCCAAGAGCATGAATGAATATGTGCAGAACAATTATTGATTGGTAAATTTCTTACTATTTTGCATAGGACTGCAAAGAACTGAGCCAGGCCAAACTCTACCTTGCTCAAGCTCAGCTTGAATGCAGGTTGCTGGCTTAAACTCTGCTTGAGCTTGGTTTGCACCTCACTTGTCAGGTCTGAACTCGGAATATTTGGAAAATTTTTACATCAATTCTGAAAAATTGCAGAAATTTGAGTGCACATTATTGGTCTTGTGATCTTGGACTAATTTGAAAGCTGACTTGATAAGCTTTTGGAGACTGTTAGATAGGCCCAAGTTTGCATTGTTTCAGCATTTTTTGATCTGTTGAAAATGAGGTTTTGATTGAATTTTTGTGGTTTTTAAGCTGTTTGACTCATTTTAATGTGGGATCCCTTGGAAGTTGAAATTTGGTTCTAAAGTGTGTGAGATTATGGCCCATTTCATAATGATCCCTATTTCCAAATTTGATGAACCTATTGTGCTAAATTGTCAGACAAACTCAGATAGCCAGATTGTTGAATCTATCCATCTGGTTGAAGATGTCAACCTTCATTAGAAATAATCATATTTATTGACGTGGGATCAATCCTAATGATCTGAGAAGTGGCCATTCTGAAGAGTAAAAGCATAAAAGCTTCTATAAGTCTGATCATGAAGTGTATTAAGATCAACAGCGAGAATGAATCTGTACTAGTTATGCGCTACATCACTCCTGTACTGTTCTGCTTTAGCATAGTTCATCGAAAATAAAATAATGATAATGAGGTCAAATTTATCCCTGGGAAATATGTCTGCAAAACAACGCATCTATTATATCTATATTGAGCATCAAAGGAGTCTCAAAGTTGCATTCTTAAAAGCTCACTAGTTGCTTTTAGTAGTTAATTATATGCATGTCTTTGTACTTGCATTTAATAAGGGTGTCAGTTGGGCTGGGTTACATCAGGTTGATATCAATCCAAGCCCAATCCTGTATTTTAACAATATGAGTCATCTTCATTAATCTAAATTAGTTTTGTTACTTTGCAAATATAAGATCCAATTTTCATTAAAATGATGTTACCATTAATATAGGCACATGGATGTATGTATGAATTAGTTAATTCATGATAAAAGATAATTTAATTATCATTCTTTTCACTTCATTCATAAATTTATGAATGATTATTTAGCACATTATTTTTAAATCTTAAAGGATAAAATAAAAAAATTAATTTAAAGATTGAATTAAAGATACATAATTATATTTATTACATAATTTTATGAGCATAAATTGGGTTGAAATTTGGGTCGGATTGCTGGGGCCTCAACCTAACCCTACCCTACTTTGAAAGTAGGTGGGGTCAAACCTAACTTTTTCAACCCAAATTTTTTAAAAAATTCTAACCTAGTACTAAGTAAAATCAGCTTGGGTTGCTTAGGTTTGCGTTGACTCTAACCCAATTTTCTCCCGTATAAAGTACTTTGTCATGTGCATTTGTAGCCTAGATCTGCCAATTTTGCACTAACCATGATGTGGTCCCTAAATTTTCATATTTTCATTGTTTTGTTTTTGTTCATTACCTCTTTAATCTTTTATCTTAGGCTTGGACATAATTTCGGCCTCCTTTTTCTTATCGGGGATCTTAATGGATTCCTCACTGAAAATGTTTTTCATCAATTTTCCCCACATTTCTTTAAAATCTTAACTATAGGAAGACCAAGGAGTTACCTCATCTATGCTTTATGCATTGTTGATATTTCTGCTTTAAATTTTGCTAGTTTCTCCACATTTCTTAGCTATTCAACTTTCTACTTGAAATTCTAGCTTCATTTACATTAGAGTTTTGAAACAGCTGCTTCATTGCTCCTGCAACTGGAGTTTAATTCTTTCATCTATAGTTCCAATGCTAATTCCAGTGCAGAATCTGTTCCCACTGGGTCTCACATTTGAAATCGGCTGTAGACCATGCTGTGGCCTGCATGATGGTTGGTATAACATGCATATGATGAATTATTTAACTACAGTTTGGCCTAGCATGATCAATGATTCCAGTAAGGGCTGTTCATGTGATGGATGGTCCTTGTAGTTCACTGCGCATTTAAGTGTGGTTTATCATTGTATGAGGCCTGTCCTCAATATGTACCCATCTATCATGGAGGCTATTGCAGCACCTTCGATGTGGAATCATTACCATCTATCACATGTTTCCCACCTATTATGGCTCTATCAAAATGGTTTGGGCTGGTGGCTATGGTTGATCCATGTTAACTATGCAAACAAAAGTTGAATAATTGGTCTGAAACTTGTTTTTTGTTGCCACTTTTGATGCTCCAGCCCATTCAAGGATGACTCCAGTTGGGTGTCTATTTGTTCACTAGTTTCAGAAATTGATGTCATCTACTGGTTTTTCAATTTGCAATGAGCATCCTTTATGGAACATCTATAATCCACCATGCATGTTTCTTTCACCAAGAATTACTCAGTATGGCTGATGCTTGAGTGGAATTTTGGCTTTTCTGGAATTCCAGTTCATAAATTCCATGAACACGTTATCTGCTTGACAAGTGGGAAGCATGTCAGCTGGACATGTTGAACCAATGGATTTTTAATCTAATAGATTTCGGCGGATGACCCATGATATGGATCCAATGGTATTCATGTTTATGCTCATTAAGCACTGTATCCCTTTCAAATTATACTCCAAGCATACTGTGTTCAAAATCTTCATATAAATCTCTTAAGAACATGTTGTTAATTCCTGCAGCTCTTAATGAGGCGCTGAAGCAAGAGGTTGAAAGGCTCCGGGTAGCTACTGGGGAAGTATCAAACCCCAATGAATCATTTAACCTAGGCATTCACCAAATGCCATACAACACATCATTCTTTTCGGTTCCTCACCAATCGGTGGGTAACCACCAGAATATTCAACTGCCTCCATTTCGCCCATCCCAGCCTAACATCTCCAGTCACCAATTGCTTGCTCACTCTCAAATGATGTCTGAAATGATGAAGCAAGACCCCCTTGGCCGACTGCAGGAACTAGATATCAGCCGAGGCTCACCCATTGTGAAATCTGAAGGATCCTCCATTTCTGCCAGTGAGAGCAGCAGCACCTTTTAACTGGCTATTTCCCATGTAGCATGTGTGTTCATTAGATGCAGGAATGGTGAAAAGAGGCATGGAAAGTGAGTTGTGGGTTGTCTTTATGAAGCAAACATGTGCAATTTCCTTTCCAGATGGGATCAACCATTTGTGCCATGGCTTATTAATCAGCATTATCAACAATCACTTCAAAATGTAACTTATGGCCCTGATCTCATGGGTGGACCATAAAATGTATGAAGAGTTCTTGCATGCTCCATTTCAATGCACCAAGAACCCTCAATCATCTTTACTTCCGCAATCTTGCCATTTCTGGTTAGATGTGTCAATAGGCTGACATCCATGAGCTTCTATACTTTTCAGTACTGTATTTTTTCATTCGATTGGTTCTTTTATGTTAATTATTTCTTGATTATCCATGTTGGGATTTTCCCCCCTGTTTCCTCTGTTTCATTTGTCATCTTCACCCCTGCTTTGGGGCTCTCCAGGTCTGTCTGGATGGTGGCGTCTTTTTCCAGTTTGTTCTATTGGAGTCTGCGTTGTATTGCAGGGAATGGAAATTTACTTGGGGATATCTGATGTCTTGCATGGCTTCCAACTTCCCCAGATTTTTGTAATCTTATCTTTAGGCGGTTTGAGGTTGTGTTCAGATTGGAATGAGCATGTCATCAATTAATAGTTTGCAATTTTAAGGGCTACTCAATCTTTTCATATGTTTCTTTGAGAACAATCTATTTAGCACAATGTCATGTTCTTTCCCCTGAGACAGATGCAGACTACTGACATGATTTTGTTGTATGATTGCTGGGTAGAGCTCTATTTTCTGTAGTCATTACATGTGGAGCAGACAGATAATTTGCAATATGATGGTGAAGTGGAAACAGTTGTTATGCTTCAGAGTCTTCGCTGTCCTGGCGTTAAGGGAAAGATAATTTTGTCATTTACCATGTTTAATCATTCTAGGTTCAATGTCTAGGATTTTAACTTAAAATTCCCATGGCTGACTTCCTACCAGTCTCCTGCTATCCCCCACCCCCCGCTCAAAAATGAAAAAATAAAAAAATTGCTTCTCTCATAATTTCATGGTTTCTAAAACCCTCATAATTTGCAAAATTGAAGTTTAATCATAAATTTGTTTAAATGTCACCTTCCCCTAAAGGGTGCTACTATTGGTGTCCGATCATCATAGCAGCCTATGTCTATAAGATCAAAAGACCATCGATGTTCCGCATTTGTCAAATTGACCATCTGACCGCATTTTGCAGAAATGTGATAGGCATATTATTCACGGATGCAGTGACTTTGCCTGTGGAGATGGACGTGACAGATCTCCCGCAGCAAGAAAAATGATCTTTTCAACCATTCGAGCCCTGATACATTCTCATCAAGATGGTATTGTTCTCTTGGCAGGGATTGACAATGTTACACACTCTTCAATGGGGACCAGTCCTCTGCAAATCTTCATGGTCCCTAAATTATTCAATCAAGTAAATTAGATTCCACCGTTATTTACCGTGTCTTTTTTTTCCCACTCCAGACAACTTTAGCGTGAACCTGGATTGGGTTTGGCTTAGTTATGGTCAAACGGATAATGCAAAATTTTGCCTAAGATTTTACATTCAATCTCTCTTGAAAATTTGCCACTAACTGCTACAGGATTCCAGCTCAGGCTCTTATGGCTTCCCGTTTTAGCAGCTCAACCTCATAACTCTGTTTTCAATTAGCAGGCTCCTTGTTCTCATTCGAGTTACACCTTTTTTGGTTGGGACTTCGGAGAAATCCTAATCTTGTCGTCAATTTGAAACTTGTTTCTTGAAACTTGAATTTCTACTTATTATGTTGCTTGATTGTAGCTGTATATTTCATGTAAGGCTGCAATTGTGCTTTTTGCTTGTTAATGTTTGACTTAGTTAAAGTGGCTCTCGTTTTGAGAACTATCCGTAGCATGGCCTTAAGGTCTTCAATTTCAACAAGTTAACACTGCATCCTCTTCAACTTCAATGACTTGAGCTGCTTCTGCCCGCTTCTTCAAGATGTGTGAACCATAAAGTGAAAAAAATCTGACGTCTGTGCAAATGTTTGTTAATTAAAACTTGGGCAGCAAAAAAATGAAAAAACAAGCCCCAGAAAACTGTTAATTACAATGTGTGGGTATGAAAAGACTTGCAGTTCCTTACTCAAAAGAGCCCCACCATCGTATTTTTATGCTTTTATGTGACTGACGAATGCATTTTTAATGGAATGTTTGTATGTCCTGCGACCTCGTAAAATTGACAGATGACTTGAAATTGAGAGTTGGGTTTCATAAGGCCTTGGGTAGTCTGTTCTAGGCTCTGAAATCATTTTCAATATAAGGGCCTTAAATCATTCTTATTCTTCCTGACTTGGGTCATATCAATTCATCCCCCAATTAGAGCCAATGCCATTGCGGCTCATTATACCCGATGGTAACCCTTTTCCTCTTGCAGGATGGCTTCACTCATCTACCAATAATTTTAATCTAAACTAGGAGTCAGTAATAAGTTTTGATACTTAAGCTGTTCAAGACTCAAAAATTCTTTCTAATCTGTCTTGGATTTGGCAGGTCTGTGTGGGTTTTACAGATTCTCCCCATAGCGTGGTGGAGCGGTGGGTCTTATCTTCTTCTTCGTCTTTTTAAATTTTTTTGGGTAATAAAGGATGCAATTGAGATTTCTTAAAATAATTGCAGCCTAGCCAACATGCAATTGCCACCTTGGTCTTGCGAGACTAAAAATTACGAGGATGATTATCTGAAAATTTTGGCACTTCAGATATTTCGATGGTAGATCGCAAGAAAGATCAAGGCTCTATCAATTGATTGTAGCATTTATTATGTGGGCCTTTAATAGCTTGATGGTTGGTGCCATGGAAGATCAAAGTTTGATTGATTGATGGTGTCATTTATTATGTGGAGCCCACTTCGACTTCTTGTCCTTCTCAAACGTAAGTGGTGGAAAAAACAGTGGCTACAGTGGAGAGGAGGACGAAACCATTCTCAAGCTAATCCGTTAGTTGTATCCTTTTGAGAGCCATGCCAAATCAAAGTAGTGCCAAAATTACGGAGAGAGTATATAGTTTTTGGATTTAGGAATGATTGAACTATAAAAGGATTGATGAATATATGCACATCACAACACGAAATCTAGCAACCGCCTTCTTTTCATGGCGGGTGAGCAACAAGGAAATTGTATTATGCTTACAATATGTTAGTAATTAAAAGATGGGATGTGATCCCATGAAAATATTTTCATAGTAACTCCCATGAAAATGCTCTATTTTATATTTTAAAAAATAAATTAAAAAAATCCAATTCATTAATACTGTTTAGCATTAGGTGTTTAGCTAAGATACAAAATATCGTATCATTTGGAGACTTGAGTGGACCACAATTTGCTAGACAATTGTAATGGATCCATATTAACCCTCAAATAAGATAATTTTATGATCAATCTAAGTCTTCAAATGATATGATTTTTTGCATCTTTGCTAAGCACCTAATATTAAATATTATTAATGAATGAGATTTTCAAAATACATTTTTTAAAATATAAAATGAAGATTTTCATGGAAGTTACCATGCAAAAGTTTTCATGGGCCCTTAAAAGATAACATAGCCAAGATAAAATAGATGAGGAAATATTTGCATATAACTAATTATATCAAGATTTTCAATGCAACCTTACTATCTTAGCTCACCATTATATTTTGATTACCTCAAAACCCACCACATTATTTAAATTTATATGTTTAACTATGAGTATAAAAAATCATCTTAATTAAAAACTCAAGCAGGAAAGAAGGGAATAAATGAAGAAGGGCAGGAATGCAATGACTTGGGTGTCTCCTGTGGATTTTTTTATTAAGTTTTGCATCGAGTTTTCGAATTTTGCAATTGAATTATTTAGGTTTAAACTTTTAAGTAGGGATGTGGTATTTGGGATTATAGAGTAAGGATTTTGAAATTTTCTATTGGAAGAGTAGTTGATGGAATAAAAATGGTGTGAATAAATGCTAGGCCTTGGCATACTGAGGTAGTATTGTTGTTACGGTTTTGGCAGACATGTGCCATTTATTTATGCTATGAAGCTTGAAAGCACCTGAGGGCGAAGGACGAGGTGGAGCCGGGAATACAAGTGATGCCAGGGATGTAAGTAAGCATTTCATCTTTATTTCTAACTATAGCTTACATAAAAATACTCATAATCATTAGTTTTTAACTAAGCAAAAATATGTTTAAAAAATAGGAATAGGATGTAAACCATCAATATTGTAGCTTATTTTAAGTATAATATAATTTATATTTTTAATTAAATTCATTAAATAGGCATAACTTCTTGAGCTTATAAATCTAATAATTGATTTCTTTTTATGATGCGAGTTGTACACTTTAGTAGCCGTAGAAATGTCAGTTTTTTCCTCACGAATCTCACCCACCTGAATCATAGACTTCTTCAATTGTGATTTTCAAATTGTACTACTGGGTACGTAAGCTAATTATGAATGGAGTATATTTCAGAAAAAAAAAATTATGTACACTAAACCAAAAAAACATGCTTATCCACCCATTTAAGTTGGTGATGGCAAAATTCTTCATAGGTTAGAATGCCCAATTTGAGGACTTCAAATAGGATGCATCAATCAATATAAGGGAAGTGAAAGTGGACAGAAAGACTTCATAGGTCCAGGAATCAATGGGAGGGCTTTTATTTTAAGATGCATCCGTTTTTGGAAACTAGAATTAAATCTACATAGAGAATGGTTGCCAGTGTCGATATTCTTCCAGTTTTCTAGCAGGGACCGTCTTTGTGTAAACCTTCCTAGGTACTAGATTTGTTCATCTAAGATGGAACAGTGGTCCACCCATTATAAGTGGGGCTTTGCATGATGGATTCTGTAACTTTGCCTAATAACAAAACCAACCTTTTTGTTTGGATATTTAAGTTTTAAAATATTGCAAGATGAACTCTCATAATGATATTATAATAGATTGAATATGATTCTATAACGTTTTGGAGCATATTTAAAACCATATTTAATATATTTATTGTAGACAATCATGCCATGAATTTTATCGTTAAAGTTTATTTTGCAACATTCCTAAATTTAGAAGACTTAATCTGCAAATATTCAAATAATAGAGTTTATTTCGCAATTAAGCAAAGTTCTACTTTGCTAAAAAAAATCCTTAGAACTAGCCACCCCTGTCGGCACATATACAGCCTTCGTTAGGCCTAGACAGAGTTCCCATTGTGATGGGGCTTGTCATTATTTGCTAGGCTTTAAAAACAAATGGCAATGAGTATTGTTTGGGAAGTAAAAAATCTTAAGAAAATTTTTGTAAGCTCCCATACCGCAGAATACTAATTGATTAGCCGAGCGAGAAATTCTTCTCATCTAGCCTTCATGCACTTGCTTTATCAGGGGACTTTGTCTTGAGGAGTTTTGCTCAATTTGCTTATTTCATTCTCCTTGGTCATTAAAGGCTTGATTGGTTTCCCAGAAAAAAAAAAAAGAGGAAAAAAAATAATTGCACATATATATATATATATACATATGAATTTTGTGTGGCTGCATTTTTAAAACAATATAAAATTATGTGTAAAATATGAAATTCAATTAGATTGATTTAATCGAGCATTAAAATGGTACGAAAATTCTTAAAATCATTCATTTATATAAGAAAATTCCTTGAATATATGTATATCTAATAATAAATTTTACAATTTATGTAGTAATCAGATAATTTTAGTGGGGTAATCTTTGCCCTTAAGTGATTTAAATTTTATAACTTATGTAAGTCTTTGATTTAGATAATGATTGGATTGGTAGCCAAGTATGGATAAACTAAAATTTATATAATCATTAAAGTGGGTCAAAACTGGAAAGCACTTGGCTGATACACACACACACACACATATATATATATATATATATATGCATGTATTATATTTTATTTTTATTTATTTTATAATTAATATTATTTCCTGAATTGTTGACATAATTTTCTTTTCATTTCTTTTTCTTTCTTTTACTTCCATCAACCAATTAGTCGTTAAAGAGTGAAACCATGTGATGTGGAAAATGTATTTTGATTGAAACCAACCAAGCTTACACTCCTAAAAAATCAATTATGGATTAATTATATGTGCACTTTTCCACACGACAGGGTCGATTATGTTGATAAATTGCTTCAAGACTCAAAGAGTCAATGGACATAAAATGCTGATGGAAATTAACAATTTGAATGACCTCGTTCTTAGGAGCATGTTCTAAGGTCATTGATTGCATGCATCCATGTATCACTAGAGAGAGGAAGGCACAAGTAGGGGTGCAATTCGATTTTTGTTTGCCAGAATATAACTCAAATAATCTGAGTTTTAAATAGTTTGGGTTGATATTTTTTGGGTTTGGGTTTTGTAATTCAGGTTCCACGAAACAAATTGTAACGTGGTTTAGTTTGGGTCAAGGGTAACTTTAACCAAATAACCTAAAATCTGAACTGAATTACCTAAATCCAAATAACCCAAAATTAAGAACCAAGCACCCTAATTCAAATAACTCGAAATTCAAAATAACATAAATGGCTAAATAATTTAATCAGTTTTAGCTAGGTGGATTGTAACATAAATAATAATATTATATTATATTCTATACTAATTATACATATGTATGTATATGTATATGAAAATAATAATTAAATGGATCAAACTTTCTACATTGAATTATATTTTAAAATTAGCTATATAATTTAATTTTTAATTTAAATAATTCTCAAATTATATTATCTTACATGTAGATTTGGATTATATTCAAAAACTAATATTTTAAATGATTATTTATGATATTACATAGATAGTATTTTTAGCATTTGCTAATATTTTCATAGTTAATTATTTATGTAATAAATATATTCAATAGAATATTATCTATAAATTTTATTTAAGTGATAATATAAGTATAAAAATTGTTAATTCAAATTATCCACTAAAATTATTAACCGTGATTATCAATCCATACTTAACTCAAATTTAATTTGGTTTTTACAAATTTGGCTTAGTTTGGGTTAAAGTTTTACAAAACGAGTTACGATTTGATTTGGGTAGAGATTTTCTATTTTGTATTATGATTGAGTTAAGCTAAACCTGATTAGAACCGACGTGATCTGCACCCAGGCACAAATCCAGGAGGAGATTAGGCAAACAACATCTGTATCAAATCATATCATATCACCACAAAATTAAAGTAATAGATGGTAGGGTACAAAACATAAACAAATAACATTATCCGTACCATATCATATCATACCACATTACAGCTAAGAGCAGTGGGTGGCAAAGTACAGAACAGAAACAAAGAACACACTGAAGTGGCTCTTGTACACCAAGAGCACACCCATATTATATGACCCCTGGTGTGCCCATTTTATTCCCTCGTCATCTAATATACTATCTCCCAGCCTTCTCTCACGCCTCACTTCACCCTGCAACACATTTCAAACACAAATCACTGTTAGTAAATTAAACTTCCCATGAAAATGCAACAAATTCAAATGGGTTACTACCCCTTTACTTTTTCAACCTTCTTTTACACTTTTTTCATGTTTTATGTGACATTCTGGCCATTCATCAGGTAGACCACACTTTGGTGGGTAACAAAACAGTTTAGGTGATATAACAGTAGAGATGCATTTGTTGTTATAGCGTTGGGTTCTTGCACTTTGTATGATCCAACAATTGCTTCTTCTTTGACAAAAATAAATAGAACTCGTAGTCTAGCACCAGCCAAGAACTAAAACAGAAGAAAGAAAAAACAAAGACGTCAAGATCAGAAGGAGAAGGAATAATACTTAGAGCAGTCGGTGGATGGGGATATCTTGTAAGGGATGCTAACACCACACTTGCCAGGAAGATCGTTGGCCAGACCATAATTTATGCCAGAAATACCAGAAGCTACGCTCTTAATGCAATTGCATGCAGTCTGGCGGTCTGGTGTGGTTTTAGCGGCAGCATTGAGATTTTTGACTCCAATGCAACAGCCCGGTGGCAGCGGACCCATGCCTGTCAGATATGGGATGCACGGCGACAGGGCGCTGGTCACCTGCCCACATGTGATGGCAGCTTCCACATGGGGCGAGGCCACCAGCACAGCTGCAAGCACAAGGCAGACGAGAGCGACAGCTCTAGAACTAGCCATTATTGCTCTCTCTCTCTCTCTCTCTCTCTCTCTCTCTCTCTCTGCTTATCTGTGTTTATGTTGCGTTTTTGCAGTGCCTTGAAGACGGAACCCGTGAGGGGTTTATATGATGAAAGATTGGGGGAAGTAGTTGGACTTAAATGCAGTGAATTATGATGGGGATGAGGGAAGGGAGTTCGTAGCTAGGTAGTTTATCTGCCATTGTCGCATTGGTGTGACTCGTCCCTGGTGTATGTGGACCGCTCAAATTGGTGGGCCAATCACACCTTCAAATCCTTAATTTCGAAGTAACACCCATCTGTTTTTTCGTTGTCGATGAAGCTGGTGGTCCAGATGCAACGCTCCAAGTAGTGATATATGATTATGAAATGGAAAAAATATCCAAACATACATGTTAAGATGCTATATAGATTAATCCTATTGAATAACTTCTTTTCTACTCATAATAACAGTGCTTTAGTCCTCAATTTCTTTCACTTTAAAAGCCGCCTACTAATTATGTGCTCAACAAAAGAATCTCAACGAGAAACAATTTCATAGTTTTAAATCCGAACGATATCTCTAATTGTTGAAAGGAAATTATATCATTTGAAAACGCTGCATACGGTATAAAGTTAGCCATGTTTAAACAAACTAATTAATATTTTGTGTCTGACCTATTGGACAGGCCATAGGAATTACTGTGCGAGCTCAAAGCTGAACTATCCCCGAAATATGGCTCAATTTAGGGGATTTTGCTTAGTAGCGATCGCAATCAGCTAAAAAGGACTTGCCAACAGAAAGACTATAGCTGTGGTGTTCACTGATCCAGAGCAGAGTGTAAAACATCTTAAAGTCGTCCACAAAAAACTACCTGAACATCTAAAATCCTGTTAAAGTAAAAACTACTGAAAATAAAAGTCATCCGCAAAATAATATAGCAGTCTAATAAGATTTTAAACATTTCTGCGCGAGTAAAAACTACTCAAAAGTGATGGAGGAGATCGTCCATGAGATTGTGGTGGTCTAATGGGATTTTAGATGGAATATAAAGTAAATATTGACATCACTTCTACGGTGTTGACAGCATCACCTTCCCCTTCTTCCTCTTCTTTATTCTACATCTCTTTTTACCTTAAACCAAAAATACCCTTAATATATGCAATATACATAATTACCGGCACATCCCCGGCTGCACCATGCACTACCACCGAATAAATGGACCAGATTTTCGCAACACCCAGACAATTAATTAATTGCCACCAGAAGTCTCAATCTACTCTCTCAAGGTAGAGCAGGCGTGCTGGTGAAAAGTTAACACAGTTTTGTAGCTACTGAGCCTTGCAATTTACGGCCAACAATTACTTAATTCTCTTATAACTAAAACTTCTAACCTCCAAACAATTACTTAATTCTCTTGTAGCTAAAACTTCTAACCTCCCAAACAAGTGTTAGAACAAAAGGGAAGGAAAAAGGCAAAGATTCAAAGAAAGGATTCATACTCCGGGAAGTTGGTCATTGGGACAATCTTTTAAGGGATGCTACGATGACTTAAGTAAATATTTATGAAATTTATGCTGATTACAAACAGCTCTTGTGGTTGGAACTAGCCAAACAAAGACGACTGTGGTGTAATACCTGACCTGAGTTTGGTAGATTTGCACATTCTAGAAAGGTCAAATAATGGTTGATGAATTGGTGGGAAAATGTTTACCTGGTGGCCATTCACTACAGACTAGATTCATTCCCTCAATTATTACCATAAAAAAAATGTCGATAGTTTATTTGAGGCCCTCCATGATGCATACATAGCTTAAAAAAGTGTTCATTTCATTTCATTTATCATTCTTAGTATTATTTATTTAACTATGATTTAATTTAAAATTTTCTCAATTAAAAATTAAGAGGTGCCTCAAAATCCATCTCATTTGTGAGTGAATATCTACTACCATTAATTAAAATTATATTCCTATTTGTATCCCACTTAGGTTTGTAATCAAAATAGTTTTTTTTTAAGTATAACTGAACTAGTAGTGTTAAGAATGATGGTGGATTAGATTTAATCGATTAATCATTGTAGGCCTCTCATCAACTAGTTGCTTGAAAAAATTGGAATAATTTCCCTTGATATTCAATGAGCTTAAAGAAAGAAAAAAGCGAGGGGAGGGGGGTGTGGATAAGCGCGTGTAATTGTTGAAATTTACCCACCCATCATCGTGCGTTCCACTTCCTGAAATTACTCATCTTTATCAATTACCCAAGGCCAAGCCGTACTAAAATTAGAGTCCAGCTGGTCGTACAGACACTAGGGTTGGTACGCAGAGTTATTTCCTTTCCTTGCCTTTCCGTACGCATTGACATTGCCATCCCTATACCTAACTTGTGGGCCACCTCATTCATCCTTCCATTATTTTACCACTGCATTGCTTGTACAAAGTGGAATCGACATTGCCATAGTCGGTCCTCATTTGCACAGCCTGTACACACATAATTTGCGGTATGGCCTTTTTCTCGTATCATTATCATCCGTAAAGAACTGTTTCTCTTCCAACTAGGGTCATCTACGTGACTTTCAAGTATCTTTAACTTCATTTTTTTCGGCTTCCTTCTATATCATATATTGTCTTCTATATTAAAAAATTCACTCATCCAAGTTGATGCAACTGTTGATCTCCATTTTATATGACCAAACAGCTTAAATTTATTTTTTCTTATTTTATTATCTATTAATCTACCTTTAGATTATCTAAAATTATTTCTTTTCTAATTTTATCTTTATATATATATATATATATTCTCATTTCAGTTATATTTAAATTTTGTATGTAATGTCCTTCTTTTACTTATCTCAAAAGTTACTATTCTTGATAATTTTTTCTTTTACTTTCCTAAACTATTGATCTATTACTTTCTTCTTCTTCTTTTTTTACTTTCCTAAATTGTTAATCTATTACTTTCTTCTTCTTCTTTTTTACTTTCCTAAACTGCTAATTTTAAATACCAGAATCTATCATTTTATGGCATTATTGGGTTTACAATCTTAACTGGTTTCGAGTTTATAGTTCTACTATTGTTGAAGTTATGTTAGATATAATCAATTTTTTATTCAGCCTTAGATTCTAAAAGCATGCATCCATTCATGTTGTTTTAAATTTATATCTTTTCTTTTATTTATTAAAATCATATTCATTTGTAAATAACATATACTAAGGAATCTAGTGAGCTATCCATAACTGAAGCAACAACATGTAAGCTTAGAGTCGATTATTTGATGTAAACTTACCGCAATCGAAAGTTCACTTATTTCTCTCCTCGTGGCTTTATCTTGAACCATTATTTATTACTGGTTTATATCGTTTATCTGATGATAATTAGTTGAGAAGTTGAAAATAAAAATAAAAATGAACTGGTTAAAGCAATCAGAAAATCCCTATGAGACCGGACTCATCCAATAGACTAGTAATGTTCTTCCACAGAAATCATAATCTGAAAGGCCTATTTCTGAAGAGGGCAGTCAAGACCCACTTTATTATACGCACTATATATATATATGAAGGGAAGAGAGAAGCACGTGACAGCGGAATACAGAACGGAAAGGACTCTTAACATATGGAGCAAAAGCACCCACGCGACGTGGAATGCCCATTTTATTCTTCCATTGCCAGTCTCACCAGCTTCTGCTCTGCTCCAACGCCTCACTTCACCCTGCAACACATTTCACAGACATGACATGTTACCATCTTCCATGTCAATTCCACACCGACTGAAAATTAACAAAACAGATGAATGGCTTATTACTTTCTAACTTTCATCGTTTATTGATTCAACCTATACTAAAGATAAGTTAAAAAGGAATTTTTGAGTTGTAAACCAGTAGCTCGAGCTCTTTGTTATCAAATGATATCAGATCCTGACGAGTACAGGGGAAGACAGCTGTGACTGGTCTAGTGTCGCAAGAATAGTTGCTAAGATATTGCTAGAGTAAACTGCCAAATCTTAACTTAAGAATGGGTTAAAAGGATTTACAGGCCTCCGTTCTCATGTCTTTATTTTTTTTAGGCTGAAATACAAGCCTATTCAGTTATGAAGTTTCTTTTTTTCATGCAGATGTCGCAATTGCTGGAACAATGCTGGGCATGGATCCACACCCCCGCCAATGAAAGTGACCGGATTTTGCCTAAGCAGTCGCAGACATTGGAAACTCACAAGACATCTCAAATTCCTCTTAAGGCAGTCACAAAATGGCCGGTGAATTTTGTCGACTCTTGTATGCGACATGGAAGAATGCTGAAACGTTCCAAACAAGTATACACCACAACAAACAGAAAGAAAAGAGTTAGAAACTGAGGAAGGAGTATAATTACTTAGAGCAGTCGGTGGATGGGGCGATCTTGTAAGGGATGTTAACACCACACTTGCCAGGAAGATCGTTGGCCAGACCATAATTTATGCCACGAATGGCAGCAGCTGCGGCCTTAATGCATCCGCATGCAGCCTGGCGGTCTGGTGTGGTCTTAGCAGCAGCATTGAGACTGCTGATTCCAGTGCAACAGGCCTTTGGCAGCACCTTAACGGTGCCTTGCAGATATGAGATGCACTGCGCCAAGGCGCTGGTCACCTGCCCACATGTGATGGCAGCTTCCACATGGGGCGAGGCCACCAGCACAGCTGCAAGCACAAGGCAGACGAGAGTGACAGCTCTAGAATTAGCCATTCCTAACAACTACTAATGCCTTCTCTTTCAGCTCAAGGGATATGGAAGGCTTTTCTGCTTCTTCTGCTGCAATGCTGGCGGAAGCTCGTCTGTTTATATAGAGGTTAGCAGTGTTGGTGGAGGTGGTTGGACTTAAATGCTTTTGAACTATTAGTCTCAGAAAGACGAGGGTCTGGTGCATGCTGCTTTGTGAATGCCGTCCTTCAGCCATGTGCTCCTGTCTAAGTTGTGGTACGAGTCAGCTTGATTCCCTTTTGGAGTAAATACGCCCATCTAATTCTTCGGCGCAAAGATGGACTGAAAAAAACATGCTCAAAACTCTGTGGAAATTTTGATAACTAGCACAGGTTTTGATTTTAATTTTGAGGTTATCTTAGCAATGCTAATGAGCTTTCTAAAGCACTGCTGTTGAAAAAGAAAAATCAAATAAAATGCGTAACCTTTTCAGAGAATCCAGTGAGAGCGAAATGGACCTTACGAATTCAACTTGTATCCAAAAGGCTGGCAGAACGTGAAATCACCAAGGCAAAAAATTAAGTATATTTCACAACACTAAATACCTATTGATTTGTATTCAGATGAAGCCCATGATTTCTTCTTTTCTAGCTTTCTTCACTTGTTTGCTTCTAGTGGTAAATGATTCAATTTATAGAGTAGTTTCGAGCAAAGTAACAATACGAGTAAGGAGTAACAGTGACCGTTCCGCAATGGCAGCCCTCTGCCTACCGTTGTCGCTGCCGCATGTTCTTATGCAACAGCTATCGGTTGGGCCTCTTCCTATGCATAATAAATGCATATGACCGACATCAGTTCCACACGCCGGTTATGGGTGAAACAAATTACTCTACAATCTCAATAGCCTTATTAAAGGAGTAATAGCATCTCGAGATTGGCTTTTAAATTACCAAATCTTCTTCCCATGTCGATATCTGTTCTTTTACTTCAGATCCACACCTTTCGTTGCGGTAGCGGCATGCATGACTGGTCCATTTCAGTTTGCCAAAAAAAAAGCCAATGTTTGATTCTGGTCCAAATGCGCTGAGATATGAAATTAATTTGAAGCTTCAAATGCTCAGAATTGGAGCCATATTTCAAAGGAGAGGACGCTCGGCAGGACAGGTCACAGGTCACATCGTCAGATGCCAAGGCTTGTTTGATTTGCCTTGGGCTTCTTGGCGGATGGCTAACCATTAGCTGAAGTTGATGGTAAGTAGTTAAAGTCGAGTAATTAAGGCTTGTTTGATTTGCCTTGGGCTTCTTGGCTGATGGCTAACCATTAGCTGAAGTTGATGGTAAGTAGTTAAAGTCGAGTAATTAAGTAGTGATTAATGAATGGTAGAGCTAAAGTAAATGAATTGAAAACTGTTAAGCTTATGTTGGAAGCAACTGAAACAGAAATGGTGAAATAATGAATACAGATTGAATTAACCACGCGGCTTTTTGTTTTTTTTTTTCAACTATTAAGCTACTTGGGATGCAGTTAAAACAGAAATGCTGAAATAATGAACAAAAATTGAATTACCCGAGTAACTTTTATACTTTACTATTGAGCTGTGTTTGATGCATGCAGCTGAAATAGAAATTACCCCCCTAATCTTATTTTTTGTTATGGCTATTTATTTACAGTAAATAAATTATTCGCTCTAAAAATAAGTCAAATCATCTACACATTAAATTATTTGAATAATCGGATAATTTGGACTCTTTTGACCAAATGCCATTCGCCTGTTGGCTTCTCGATCTCTCGAGCAGCTACATATACATCGGCCAGACGCTGAAATAATCAAAGATTGGACAGGGTGCACACAAAACATGCTTCCCTAGGAGTACAACTTTTTCTTTTTATATTTCATCTTCCCTCCCCCTCCGTCAACGTGGCTGTCACAGCGGCCAGTTTCAATGGATTTTGATCGTATTGCCGACAATTCCCAATGTTGATCAGCGCCGTTGGTCAGGACTACATGACCCTTTTCCTTCATCCCCATCCCTCACGATCATCATGTTTTTGTCATCCGTCCACATATCTGAATCGTAAAATGGAGATCCAAATGCCACCTCAAGGCCTTATCTTATACGTAATAATGGCAAAAGGTAAGACGGTTGGGTTGATAAATATCATATTAAAGTAGAAGCCAAGAGTTTTGCTTACCTTAGCTTTCCCGGAGTGAATGCATCCAAAATTTTCATTGCATGTATTAACGTCGTGCATTAAGAACTCTTGCCAAATCCAATGCTAGGTTGATGAGTTCGCCACGGATAAGCTTTTAAACGTCAAGTCCATTAGAAAAATGGATTATTGATGTCTTTTTTTCTCTTTCTTTTTTTTTATTTTGGGTTTATATGTGAAATGGGTCGGTTCCACCAGAAATGAGAAATGTCGTGTGAAGTGGGTTATTACACCCAACTACCCAAACAAAGGCATTTTTTTCACAGATATAACCCAGATACACTTTTAGCAACTAAGTAATTTGTAACTTATACCCACTCTAGCAGTTTAAAATCACTCAAATAAGAAATGTAATGTTATCTATAGTATTTTCGTAATTTCACAAGTCAAAACTCATCATTATTGCAACTAAAAAAATTATGTCACAAGTCAAAACTCATCATTATTGCAAGTAAAAAAATTATGTAATTATATATTAGATTATTGCTGGGACAAAATCTTTTTATAACTATATATTATGATATTTTTATCTCGTTGTTGTCACTTATTTTTATCTACGTACATTTTACGCTTCTTTAAAAATTTTCCATTTAATGCCTTTTTTGAATTATTTTTAATCAGCCCCTGGGACCTGCTACATGAAGTGACAACAAACACTTTGGCAATCGTAAGAACTTGTATTTGAAGGTACTTTTTCTGTTGAGCACAGACGAGACGAGTAGAGGTTGTGGTGGGGGTTTTAACTGAGAGGTTTTTACCTCCCAAGAGATTTGAAAACAACGAAATCCCGAAGGTAGTAAGTAAACTGAGGAGAAGCGGATATGGGGGTGAAGGTATTCCATCAATCATGCTGATGGACAAACACACGCATCATCTCTCGCCTTAGCAAATGCGTGGAGGAGGGTTTAATCCAAGCCAAATCTCTGTTTCTAATGAAAGGTCACATTTCAATACCCATCGCGCTGTTCATTGAACAATATTGAGTATGGATGATGCATGGGGCAGCCAAGCACAGACCCACTGTTATTCTCCGACTAGCTGGAAACTTTCAATGGTCCAAAATGACGGATTTTTCTCAGGATGACACATCAAAAGAAAGTGGGTACAGCCAGCATTTATTGATCGTATCTTTAATCAGCCTTTGTATTAAATTTCCATCGGAAGAGCGTATGACACTCTAATAGACGAATGTCTTGTCATTGTCAAGCAGGCACCTTTGTAATAGACTTAACTGCAACGGACGCGTTTGCACCGGTTACCTTCGTTAGGCATATAAAAACCTATTGTAGCAAATTAAAGCTGCGTTGTGTATAATCTGTAACTAAACCTGTGCGAGAATCGAGATTCTACATCTCTTGCATGCCTGCACGTCCCCAGTCCCCTATTCCCTTTTTGTTTTTTCGTTTATCTGTTGATGTTGTTTTATTCACATTGTCGGAATTGGCATACATGTTTCATCAGTCTAACATGTTTTTGCTAGGCGTAACCTTTGCAAATTAAATGAAAATCTCCCGTGTATGTTGGTGAACTGTTTAAAAAAAGGAGACTTGTCTGGATGAGCGACAAACCTCAGACGGCTACTGTTCTTGCTTTGAAAAAACACATCTGGGTGTGGGGGCGAGAGAGAGAGAGAGAGAGAGAGAG
>JAYJMB010005598.1:41417-52109 GCA_036873735.1 Pouteria campechiana
GAGAGAGAGAGAGAGAGAGAGAGAGTAGGGAATTAGTGAAATAGTATCATATCATAGAGACTGAGTACAAAACAGAACTACATGCAGGACTCTCTCAAGGGCTCTCATGCGACAAGAGCACTCATACGCTCTAGTGTGCCCACTTTATTCCCATTTCCTAAAGCTAGCAACTCCCCTTCAACACCTCACTTCACCCTGCAACACATTTCAAACGAAAAACACTCATTAGCATCTTTCCATATCATCAATACTACCAAAACTAGGATAAAATAGCATGATTATAATGCACCCTCAAATCCAATTTTCAACTATTTATATGCAACAACCTGACCAAAAAAAGCGCTACAAGCAAAGAAAAACCGTGCATGAAGCTTAGGAAGGAATAATACCTGGCACAGTCGGTGTTAGGGGCGATCTCGTAAGGGATGTTAACACCACATTTGGCGGGGAGACCTTTAGCCAGACCAAGTTGTAGCCCTGAGATGGCAGCAGCTGCGTTCTTAAGGCATTTGCAAGCTGACTGACGGTCTGGTGTGCTCTTAGCGGCGCCATTGAGATTTCGGATGCCATCGCAACAGGCCTTTGGCTGCACCTTCACTTTCCCTTGCAGATAAGGAATGCATTGCGCCGTGGAACTCGAGACCTGCCCACATGTGATGACAGCTTCTACATGGGGGGAGGCCACCAGGGCAACTGCAAGCACAAGACAAACGACAGTGACAACTCGAGAACTGGCCATTCTCCGCAACAAAGGCTTCTCTCTTTCTCTCTCTTTCTCAACTCAAGGGATGAAAATTTTTCTGCTTGTGTTGCAAATGCATTGATCATGAGGGATTTATATAGAGGTTGGAAATGCGTTTGAGATGGTTAGGAATTGAATGAATCGAATTATTAGTCGGGAAGGAGAGAGTCAGGTAGTTCTCTGCCCTTTTCCCACCTGTGTTGCATGCATCCTGCTTAAGCCATGTGGAGCGCCGGCTAACTATGGTGTAAAGGTAGTTTGAGATCCTTAATGGGGAAGTAATTCCACCCATCTGCTTGTTCGTCGGGATGTGGGTTGGTAGAATTTAATGAAAGTCGGGGATTCAGATCCACCGCCTAGACTGTGAAATAGTTCAAAGGACTGGCTTCAAAATCTTCAGAAGCTTTAGCCAACGTGCCAATGGTCTGATTGCTGGTGAGAGGAGTGCATGAAATCAGTCCAAGTTACAAGCATCATCCCATATCTTCACATGCATGCCTATTGAGGCATTTCCATTGCCATATGGTGTTGTTTACAGGGTTTTTTAGAAAATTATATCCTCTAAATTTAAATTTTTCTAATTGTAAATTAATCTTGTTATTGTGCTTTAATCAAAATTCCCAAAGCATCTAAAATAACGTCAAATATCTAAATTTACTATTGTTAACAAAATTGTCTTAATTTTTTTAAGAAAATTTTATTTATTAGATGACGTGGACTCATTGCAATGCACATGCACTCGCTTTGAATCAAATGTTCAGCTGCTGTAGACTATAATCGATTGGTGGATAAACGTTGAAAGTAGGAAGAGTTGGCAAGCAGCAATGGGTTTCAACTGAGAGAGAGAGAGAGAGAGAGAGAGAGAGAGCGGGCTAATCGAGTGGTCAAAACTCACAGGAGGTTTTAAGAAGAGTTGTAAGGGATCATTAATGCATAAGATATGAGTATTAGTTATCCGTTTTTTACTTTCAATATATAAAACAAAACTTGGTCAATTTTATTTTAAAAAATTTTAACTAAAATATTGAATAAAATTAAGTATTTTTTAAAACAAATAACCAAAACACTTGTCTTGGTTCTGTTTTAAAATAAATATATCAAAATAATTAACAAAACTTGATAAAGTCAATCGCATTTTTGTATAAAAAAATACCAAAACAACAAACAAAACTCATTGAAAAAATACATCTAAAATTTGATTTTGAAATGCTTTTAATAGTTTAAAATAGAAATAATTATTATGTCTAAAAAATTAATAAAACTTAGCCAAGCCAGTTACATTTTAATAAGATTGAAATTAGGGATATCTGAACTTTAAAATTAATAAAATATTTTAAAACTATTTCTACACTTTAAAAAATTTTATAATAAAATGCATATAAAAAATGAGTTTAGTAACGCATATTAGAAATGACTTTTTTTAATAAAAAACTATTTTATTAACTTGGCTAGGTCAATTGATTTTTAAAAATAAAATAAAATACCAAACAAAATTCGGCCAAGTCAGTAGCGTTTCAAAAATAAATAACTAAAACAATAAACAAAACTCGACTAGTTCCATTTAAAAAAGAATTAAAAAATACCAAATAAAACTCTGCAAGTGTTTTGAAGGAAAAAAACCAAAACACTAAATAAAACTCAACTTGTTTATTTTTAAAAAAATTAAAATATTTAATAAAACTAGGATAAGCCAATTGTATTAAAAAAACTAAAACACTAAATAAAACTTAGTCAAGCCAGTTGCATTTAAAAAAAATAACTAAACACTAGACAAAACTAAATTAACATGGCTGAGTTTTGTTTAATGTTTTGGTTAATTTTAAAAAATGTAACTAATTTCACTGGGTTTTATTAGATGTTTTGATATTTTTGTTTAAACACCAAACAAGAGTTTTGGTTAAATATTGTAATTTTTTCTAAAAAAATGCAATTGGCCTTATTTCTTTAGTGTTTTGTAAATTTTTGTTAAATGCAACTACACGAGTTTTGTTTGCATTGTGATTATTTTTTTTAATGCAATTGACCTGACTAAATTTTGTATAGTATTCTCATTAATTTTTAAAAAAGAAAATACAATTAGCTTGACTAAGTTTTGTTAAATATTTTAACTATTTTTTTAACATAAACAAGCCAAGTTTTATTTAGTATTTTAGTTAAATTTTTTTTAAATGTAATAAGTCAAACAAGCCGCATTTTTTAAAAAATAAAACAAAATATTGAACAAAACTTAGCAAGATCAATTGCATTTTAAGAAAATTAACCACGACATTAAACAAAACTTGGGTAATTGCATTTAAAAAAATTAATCTAAAAATCAAAGAAAACTTAGTCGATTGCATTTAAAAAAATAAAATTTTAACCAAAATATTGAAGAAAACTCGTCTTGTTCGATGTTTAATTTTTTTTTACTAAGACACGTAACAAAACTCGATCAAGCTAATTGCACTTTAAAACAAAATAATCAAAATACCAAATAAAACTCGGCTTGTTTAGTGTATTGAAAAAATTACCAAAAATAACTAATAAAACTCTACAAAACTAGTTGCATTTTAAGAAAATTTTAACCAAATTACTAAACAAAACTAGCTAAGCCAATTTCATTTTAAAAAAATAACAAAAGCACCAAACAAAACTTGATCAATTGTGTTTAAAATATCATTTAAATTTTCTTTTTTTCTTTTATATCTTATAGTACTTTTATCACGAAGATCTGCAATTTGCACAATTTCTAAATATTCTCAACATCCTTAATACTATTAAAATAAGCTTCTTAATCTCTTCAAAAGACTTCTATATTTTGACAATGTTGTTAACACATTCCAAGAATCTTCATTAATTTTCTTCTAGGTTACTTTTAACCTTATAAAAATATTACTTAAAAATATATATTAATTAGCAAAGAATATTTATGAAAGCGTGTTGAAGGTAAAACGGACCATTGGTACTTATATCTCATGTATCACGAAAATATGTGCTCCATAAACTCGTTGCAGTGTCCAAATTTGATTGCATAACTAAATCACTGGTGTGATCTCCACTCTTTCCGTAGATGTGCCATTGGCTCTACTCTCTTCCCCGAGTACCATTGGCTCTACCCTCTTCCCCGAGCACTACAGCAGAAGCACGTGGATCTCCATTCAACGCTGGCTGTGTACCCAAGGGCTCTTTTCTTTTGTCTTCGAATTAACTCCAAATTTTCCATATCTCGCAAATATGCTACCGTTACTTTTTTTTTAAGTTTTAAATTATATTCTAAATTTACTAAAATCAATTAAATGTAGGCTGCAGGCACTTCAGTGTTGTCCTCACATTTTTTTGAGATTATTATAATGCTTTAATTGGATCATTCTTTATGTTTGACACCATTTATTTAGTTAAATCACAATCAATAATTTCAATAAGAATCGTATATCTTTATTAAAAATATCATATCATGTATAAAAATTACAAAATTATGTAAAGTTACACATATATATATATATATAAAAATAGTCACTTATTTGCACACAAGCATAACATTTCGTACATAAGAGATGTCTATATACTCGCCGGTGGTTAACATTGTCTACTACTCAGTAGTCACCGCTGCCATAATCTGTTACACTTCACTCCACACTTCAACAAAACGAAATAGCACCCTCTCCACCTTACTTTTTTTTTAATATTATTCCTATTTTTTATAATTACTTTTATTTTTTAATTATTTATTTTTATCTGTATTTTACTTTTTAACCATTTGTGGATATCTTTTTAATCATTCATTTACTTTCAAATACACACCTAACCAAACTTTTTTTCTTGGATTGTTTTATCTTTTATGTGACAATCTCTTTGCTAAGTTACATACCCAACTAAACATCATGTAACTACAACCAACCAAATGTACGATACGAGGGCTGCTGCTTGTCTTTCTCCTGTATATATTCCAGTTAAACAGATACATGTAAAATAGTTGCATATTTTGGCATCAAAAAGTGCTCTGTAGCTCCCAAAATGCACGGCCAAACGGGCGCAAAGTCCAGGTGATCAGACCAACCAATCTCGTGTATGTTACATGCGCTGAAACGAGCCATGATCATCTTAAGCTCAACATGGAATTGGAATGGAAACGGATGAAATACAAATAACGTCAGCAATTCAGGCGATAATATTAGCCAAACGCAAATAAAGTTAAAATAAATAAATAATAAAAAATATATTTATACCCAATGTATGTAAATCAAGCCTTAAAAAATAATTTTTTTAAAGTAAATTCAAACATAACAAAACTTCACAGTTCTGCGCACAGTTCTGCGGACAAACGTGAAAATGCCAAGCCCCTAGATTGGGGTTGCCGAATGCCGTGAAAAACATTAACAGTACAAGAAAAGCTCCGGCGAAAAGAATATAAAAAACTGAGAAAAAACATATAATATAATTGAAGGTAATAATTAAAAATAAGTAAAATTTTTGTATAAAAACATATAAGATAACAATTGAAAGTAAATAATAAAAAATTATCAAATAATTAAAAGATTAAATCATATATAAAAAATTAAAAAAGGTGAAAAAATTCTACACCTTATTTCAAATTCCCAAACTCTCCATGTGTACCAGCGAGAAAGAGACTGGAAATAGTTGAGACGTGTAAGAAGGGGGACCACATGATACGATGTCCTTTTCCTGCTGCTGACCAGGTTGAAAAAAATAAAAGGCACTTGTACGTTTTCCTGCAGGGCTAGCTCTGTGGTCCTGGTCCATCCTCATCCCTTTGATGTTTTAGCCGACGTCGTCTGTCGTCGCGTCTTTCATAGCTTTTAACCTGCTGTCAGAAGCGCCGCGGCCAGAAGTCCAACGCAACCTTTTTCACTCCACTACCGGATGTGCCGCCTTACCTGGGCAAGGGTTTGCATTTACCCGGTTCGATTTGGGTCCTACCCTAATTATATATATATATATATATAATATTTAATTCTAAATTCTATCCTACTTTTAAAATTTTTGCCTAGTTCTTATCCTAATTCTTCGAATTTAGTTCAAGTTTGGATTTTTAATATATACCTAAATATAAAAAGGTAGATAAAAATAATAACTTTACAGATAAAAATAGTGTAAAAAAAGTTATAAAAAATGACACATTTTTTACGTACATTGTACTATTACAATCAAACAAACAATAAGATATTGATATACTAGCATATGTAACAAGTATGACTACAACTGATTATTCCTCAATATAAATTTTCATTCTAAGTTTCTACGAGCCAGAGAGGTATAGTAGAATTATAATAAGGTTATCAAGCATGAAGAGGTAAAAGAAATTTAACAAAAACAATCAACACAATAAAAAATCAAGAAAAGAAAGAAACCTAGCTAAGAAAAATCAATGAACATACCAACCATCAAGAGAAAAAAGAAACCCATGAAAGAAAATCAACGAACACACTCACTCATCAAGAGAAGAAAGAAGCCCAACAAAGAAAATTAGTAAACACAATGATCTATCTCTACTCAACTCTATATATCTAGGTTGGAATAGATAATCCAGATAAAATCACTGTAAAAAACTACATAGAGATTTCAATCCAATAAGAGTATCAAAACAACTCACAAAGCAAAAAAAATCAGAAGAGAAAAATCTAATTAGAAAATTGACTAATTTCTTTTAAATCCCAAGTGGGAATAATTTCTAAAAAAATCTAACTAGAAAATTTATTTTTTTAATAGTTACCGAGTTTGGGTTTGGGTTTGGGTTCAGTCTGGGTACTCGAACCCTGTACCCAGACCAAACCCTCCATTCACTCAGGTTTAGTTTGGTCTCTAACCTGTTTGAATTTTTTTTTACAAGTTTCATCTCAGCCCTAGACAAAATTTGGCGGGTTCCGGCTAAACCTTAGCCCATGCACACCCCTAACCTTGGGCAATTAGTTGTGCTATACATACTATTTATATTCTACATCATTAAACTATATAAATAAAATTATAAAGTGGGTCATAGTATAATAAGTAAAAAAAAAAGAACCATTCACCTTAAAAATTATTGAATGGCTTGTTTTAATGTAATATAATCTATATTTTTCACTCTTAATAATAAAATATTCATTTAATGAGTTAGATTGTATGCACAAAATGATATGAGTTCTTGTTTGGAAATAATTTCATCATTGAGAAAATCATACCTATCTTGGCATTTATATTCCTATTTATTGTTATTATGCTTTGCACCGAATGACCAAACTAGTAGTGTTAGTTATAAAGCCAATGGAGATATATAAAATAAAGTACTGTTAGGGAATGGAGATATATAAAATATAGTATTGTTAGAGAACTCTAATAACACAAGTACTCAATTATCTAGCTGACACTATGCCACGTCAGATCCTAATATGAATAGAATATCTTTTCCAACTACTATACAATTCTACAAGACGAAGACTAGGAATGCGTATCCTTCTGGAAGCCCTTTATAGACAAGAATCCTCATCCCACTTGCGTAAAGGTATATATGTATCTCAATTACGCACTCATGCTCAACCATAAATACACTCAGGTATGTACCTAAAAACATGAGTTCTTGCCACTATCTCGCCATATCTACAAGAGCCTCCTTACTAACTCAATCGTTTGATTGTTTATGCCAGGAACACTCCCGGCATCCTCTAACCTTTTGTTCTAGTCTTGCAGGATTCTATACAAGATCATTTCAAAAGTCACATCAGCAGAATGACTCAAACATTAACGTCGCCTGTGGAAATATTTTTCAGATAAGTTGAAGATGTCAAACAACATTCAAGGTCACCCTAACACAAATGTTCCCTCTCTCCCCATTGCAATCACCAATATGCTTTCCTCATTCAACCAAAACGGTGATACAACGTCTCCTTGGGACTTGTTAGGTCAACTTGGCTCGACGAGCCAACAGACGATACAACAGATGATACAAGACATGATGCATCAGATGATGTAATAATTCACGCAACAACAAGGCAATCTTGTAAGCAAAATTCCTCTTCAGTCATCCTAACCACAGACCATCCAATGAATAACGGACCCAAAAACCATGCGGTGGAAGGTCTCGCACCAACTGCCCTAGCCCCTGTACTGCAACTTGCCAATCTTCCCCACACGGCACAACGAACAAACCTCTCGATTGTTCATGCTCCAAGGGGACCAGCGGAGCATGACGTGGGTGATGGCCCAATCAGGGCACTCAATGGCATCTTAGAGCCGATCCAAAGATAAAAAACTTATACACAAGAAAGGAAGACTTCGTCTCACCCTCAATTGGGTAGGTTCCCTAATGACTGCATAATAAAGTACAAAAGAAAGAACCCTCAGATGCATACGAAGAGGCAATGCAAGAAGCGTTCCCCTTTCATCCAAGAGATTTTAGAGGAACCGGTTCCAAAGGGATTCAAAATGTCATCAATGGACGCTTATAATGGTACCACGAATTTGGATGATCACCTTGCTAGATAGGGCGGAAGGATACGCCTTGCTCCCTCCTTCGTGTCTCTTTATTAAACATATTTTTACCATATTCATAGTCATGACATCATCAGAAGCAGAATTACTAAGAGATACTATCAAGGTTTCCAACCTGTATGGCAAAGAACTCAATAAAAATAATGCGAGCATTACATCATCAAAAATAATTTTTCATACTGGACAACTCATCCAATGCTTCCTAGAAGTTATTTAGACTAATTAGAAAAGCTTTATTCTCTGCCAACTTACGTTCATAAAGACCTTCTAATTTTTTCTAAAGCTTGTATGCATCAACTTCCTTTGCAATATGATGAGAAATACTTTGATCAATCCATTATCTAATATGCCCAATGACTTTTCTGTTTAGTAAGTCCCAGGCATTATCAGTTTTATCTATTGGTTTTACTCTTTTTAATTTAATGGGTTGATAAAACTCTTTGTAATATAAAATATCTTTCATCCTTGTTTTTCATATCGAATAATTTGATGCTATAAGTTTGAGCGTTGAGAATGAAGTCTCTTCTATTTATTCCACATAAGAAATTACTAAACAACAAACCAGAATCTTATACCACTTGTTATAATAAATAATCCCTCTTTGTGTAAATTAAATAGGCAATCACAAATTCAATCAACACAAATCGATCACCAAAATAATCAAATACATAAACACATAAGAATTTTTACATAAAAAACTCCTCAATGTGAAGAAAAAAATCATGGGACCTAGTTCAATTAAAAACTTCTACTATAAAATAATGAGATTATAAGATACATTCTTCTTTAGTAAATACTAGAAGATTCCAATATCACTATAAGAATGGATATCAATAAATCAATAAAAAATAATAAGGATAAACCTCATCAAACAGAAAAAAAAAACTGAATCAAAAAATGTTGAAAATGTCTTTCTTAAATGACCTTCTTATGGCTTGAAGGATGCAACAATCATCAAACCCTTTCTATAATTTCAGAAGCTTGCTTGGAGAAGAAGAAGGCCGGAAGCCTTGGCAAAAAAAAAAAAAACCAAAGGCCGCACACACACACACACACCAAACGTGTAAAAGGAGCTGCCGCACGAATAATGTCGTTGAATGCTACACTGCCAACTTTCGTAAATAGCCTTTGTAAGTAGTCTTGAGTGCGCATAGCGCATGAGTGTGCTTGCGCATGTGGGCCCCTCCACGTATTATCAGATAAAGTCTGAAAGATTTTATACGTGCGAGAGGTTTTGAACTTTGCTTTTTTTTTTTTTTGAGATAATTTTAGTTTGAGATTAATTTAAAATTACAATAACTATTGCTACCAAATGTAGCTTATATGACAGTGTAGTAGCAACCTGATCAGAGAGTGATAACAATCACATGAATGCGGAAAATCCTTCGAGAGGAAGGGGAAAACTGTGGACAAAGATCAGAAAACTTTCAGTAGGGAAAATAAAAGGGTTTACAAATGTTTTCTTGCAGAGGAATTATCAACTAAAAAGGTCCACAGCCAGTGCATGTATGGCAGCTCTAATAAGTTGGACATGGGATGAAAAAGAAATCCTAACCACACTTTTAAATAGAACACCACGTGGGTGTGGAGGATTTCTCTCCCATGCCTTTTACTTTCACAGCCAATTGCGTGTACTGTTTCACTTCATGAACTTCACAGGGTCAAATCCTTGCAGCTGCACGCCTATGACGAGAGCTGACCAACCAACATCTTCTCACTACTTCTTGCACACGCAAATGCAACAAAGCAATGCCTACTGTACCTTAAATCTGTTTTTTATAATTATTATTTATATTTTTAATTATTATTTTTATATTTTCAATTATGATTCCTAAATTTTTAAGAAAATATCTTAATATATTATCTACTTTTGAATCATTTACTCATGTCGCTTGCTTCATCTACTTTTTCAACTACATATATACACTACTAAACCGGCTCTGCTCATCATGTTATTTTGCTTCTCTCGAATAGGCTTTCCAATATACCAAACGCCCATCGATGCATTGTTTTCAATTAATCAGATATCAGAAATGATCTCAGCCATATAAAATAATAAAGTATCAAGGTTAAAAGGTTGAAATAAATAGAAAACAATAATGAAAAGTAATAAAAATAGATAGCTTTTATAAAATTTATATATCATATCAACCATTAGAAAATAAAATTTTCTTGAAAATTTCTTTCCATTCGTCTTAAATAATTTCCAATCTACATCGTCAATTCACCAAACCTTTCGTTTCTTTCCGCTTTGGCTAAATTTTCCACGATTTATTGGCAGATAAACGTCCATGTCAAAAGTCAAGCCTGTCGAATAACATGTGATCTAAGATCTTGATTCGGTTGTTTTGATAAGCTTGCCTTGTGCAATGTGCAGCCTCCCCAGCGAATGATGCATTCAACCTAATTTTCGGTATCCAACAGTCATGCATGTTCAGCCTCATTTGGGGCCTGATCGGTGGAGAGAGAGAGAGAGAGAGAGAGAG
>JAYJMB010005598.1:52209-103707 GCA_036873735.1 Pouteria campechiana
AGTCATGCATGTTCAGCCTCATTTGGGGCCTGATCGGTGGAGAGAGAGAGAGAGAGAGAGAGAGAGAGAGAGAGAGAGGAAATGGAAAAAAATTATGTTAACAAATGTCAGTCATAAAGTTAAAATAGATTAATAAAAAATATCAAAATGTAATTAATAATGAAAAATAAAATTATAAAAAAATATGTGTCAAATCGAGCTCTAGAAGATGAGTTTTATATGGAATTGGATTCCTCTTCATAGAGGAGTGGAGTAGAGTCCAGAAAGCACGTTTATCGACATGCGCCAATCACGTAAAACACCCTAGGACCTAGTCTCAATTAATAGCTTATTTAGATGCTATGAATACAATGTTTACCTTAATTAAAAATGGATGAATTTTACTAACTTATGCTAATATAAACCAAAATAATCTTAATAAAAAAGTAAATTAAGATGAAATATATAAAACCTTTGGAAGAGAAATAAAATTTATAATTAAAAGAATACGTTAAAATATAGAAGGACCACGGTTGATTGATTTAGCAGATGTCCTGAAATAAAGGAAAGGAAAATATCCATTCTTCTAGATCCTTAATAAATGATAAATAACATAAAGGCCCATCTTTTGAAACTTTTTTTTTTTGGTAATATAATAATTTAGACAAGCTCCGCCATTATGGTTTTATCTTGTTTAGCGGTGCAAATGGAGTAAGTCATATGGATCAAGGTCAATGAGTAAGTTACGCAGAGAAGGTAAATCCAATTCTAACAATATTTGCAAAAATTCCAACCAAATATTATTTTTTTACAACCCTAATTAATTTTTTCAAAATTTAGGTTGAATTCATGATAGATTTGGGTTGGCAGTTGGAGTTAAAATATTTTATGTATATTTGACTTATTTAATATATTAATTAATTATAACAAATATACTTATAAAAATAATTAATAATATATTATTATTAAAAATAAATATATAAGAATTAATATGTTTAGAGAAAGAGCTTAGTGAAATGTTGGCTCTTAAATTAAAAAAAAAAACGGGAAAGATGGATTTAAGTTTTGAAGTTGTATCCCTATTTCCAGCAATAGAAGATGGGCGGAGAATAAATAGGATTTTTTTTAATTATTAAACACAGGTTGGGTCAAATCAATTTGGTTGTAACTACATTAGCCGAACCCGACTTAATTTTCAAATTGGGCTACTTTAGCCGAACCGTAGTGCTTGTGCTAGCCGACAAGGGGCTACATTACCCCTCGTCTCAGAAAGATCCACGGCAGCCAGCAGAATTAATGATTGCTAACATCAGTCAACGGTTGAAAGGTGATTTTCAAGCATCGATCAATGCTACAAAAGATCCCAACAAAACATGACTTGGCTTTAATTACCAACTACTCAGCTTTGACTATTAACTACACCATAATGAAAAATCATAGTAATAATCCATTCTCGAAGCATCCAATTAACTCTTGTAGGCATTGTCATCATCATCATTATAGCGATAATATAATGGATATTCATAATTATGCAAACACCTTTTACTTATATTTACGCTTTTACCTATATTTGCATTTTTACCTTTGTTTTTAAATATTTATAAAAATACTTATATTTTTAAAAATGCCAAAGATTTCTAATTTTCAACTTAACACATGTCAATCTAGCATTGATTTAATTATTTTTTAAAAAATACCTATATATATATAAAATAATTAATAACTCAAAACCTATTAAAAAAACTCAAATTGAAAAGAAGTATACGTATGAGTCAAGAAGATGGGATCGACCCTCCTCTTTTATGGAAACCCTACCCTTTTGAGTAAAAAAGATGTTACCAAACCTTCAAAAAATTAGGTGAGTTCTTGGTCAGTTCGCTACCCAAGATGTGCATAGTGAGCCGTATGTACCGACTCACCCGCTGGCTACGAATCTGCTTCTGCCGGCTATTGGGTTCCACTACCTCACATGAACCAGATCTCATGCAATCACGCAGTTTTCTTAGGCCCTACTTGGCCGCGTGTCGGAGAATCCAAACTGTAGCAAAGTACTTTCTATTTCGAGTAAAGAATATTTTTCTGCCACTTCAGATAAAATACGCTGAAAAAATGATGTTTGGGAGAAGAGAAGCACAAATTTTACGCTTCACCACAGGCTTCCTGAAATAGCATTTTTTCAAGAAGCAGTAAAAGAAAAGGCATTTTTTCAAGAAGCATTAAAAATTATCGTGTGGCCAAACAGGACATTAAATTAATTTCATTGCGTATAATATTTTAAATATAATTTATTTTTTAACATTAAAGATGGACATCGAGTGACTCATGCCAAAGGCTTCTATTTCAAACAAGGAGCCTCAAAAAAATCCGAATCCCAATAAGAATTGTGAAAATTACAGATTTATAATAAATATCCAGGATAAGGGTCAATTTGATAGTGTAAAAAACTTATACATTTATTTGGTCGAAATGAATATTTTTATCTATTTAAATAATGCATAACATGAGATGGTTACCTACAATTACAAAGAAATTTTAGACATTAAAACATTCTCCAACATGATTTATTTTGACTTGTTTTATTTGAATAATTTTCAGCAGAAATAAATGTAGAGTTCTAAATGTCATTTTATTTTTTTTTATTAAAGGTCCTTCAAATTTTCAAATAAGTAAAATGCAATTTAAAAATAATATAATATATTTACCTAAAATAAAAGTCAAACAACCCATGGTATCAACTTGATTTGCCAACTTGATGTGAACAAAAGAAAATTCAAAGTCGGATCAAGGTTTTATTGATTTTTAGAATAAGGTTAGAGTTATTGTGGATTTAAAATTTCAAAAAATAGGATTATATTTCGGTTTTCTTCAACAGGTTCTATTCCGACTCGAGTTGCACCTTAATTTTAATCATTGAAATTATTTTGGAATAATAGAATATCGATTTTATTCTATTTACATGATTTTAATTATTAAATATATTATTAAATATTTAATTATTAATTGTTGTTTGGTTTGCTCTCAGTGAATATTCAATTTAATAATTTTGATTAAAAAGGCTAACCATATATACAGCAAAAAGGTAAAATAAATACATATATGGTTAAAATGCTGTGTTTGAGATTTAAAATAATAAATTCATAAAATCTGCTTCATAGTTATAGATCTCCAACGAAGCATTTTTTCCGTAATTTTTGCGACAGGGTTTTTAATGCGAAGCTGACTTAACCGCATCGGGAATCGGGATAGGATGGACTTACACGGCACCGAATTCCTAACTCTGGCAAGCTGCTTAAATGCGATTGTCACATTCCGTGGGATGCTTGCCACGTGGTTGACGCATGACCGAGACGCGTGTCTCGAGAAAGTGACCATGTGCCGTCCGATTGGCATGGCCCCACTGACGGATAAAAGTCACACCACCTAGATTTTAGGAAAATTCGAAATATAAAGTATTACTAATTCAGATAACTTATGAAAATTTGCTTGGTATTTGTAAAATAAATTTTATATCTTTGCACGATTACAAATTAGCCATTGTATTTTAAATATTTACATGATCATTTCTTTAAATTATTAAATATTATAAAATAAATTTTAAAATTAATAAAACCTGAAAAAAATCATTTTCAACTATTAAAGCATAAAAATCTAAAATTTTTAAAATTTAATTTATAAATTAGACCTTTTAAGTTTTTTCATTTTAAATATCAACTCTTGCTAATAAAATTTATGTCGCAACATTTGGCAATCTAGATGCTCTATTTTATAAATATTTCAAACATGAAAGCTAGTTATATTTAAGGCAACGTTACGTGATTTATTCTTCTAATACCATTATTTTGCTGTCTTGATAGTTGTAAAGAGACGGAAAAATAAAAACTAGAGAATATGAAGAGATACTATCTGTTGTAAAATTACTAGAGAATAAAAGAGAGTAAATTGATGATAAAAAGGTATAATTAATTGTCATAAATATAAACTATAAAAAAATTATAAAACTACTAGAGATGGTTGAGATAAATTAAGCCGTCCACATTTATTTTCTTGCCACTTGGGGAGGAACTGAGGCGAGTATGGGCGAAGGGCGAACCGACCCGACTAGCGCGCAAGTCACCGAAGTCAATGCAACACCGAAAAAGTTGTACACGAGGCCCGGCCCGGCTTCCGTTGGTTGCACCCAATTAATGAACCAACATGGCAGAATTTCGTCGGTTGAAACGGATCGTCGGTAACGCTCTGTCACCGGGGTGAAAAGTGGACCACGTGAAGTAGGTTTAAATCATCACGCCTCGTCCAGAATCACCCAGATCAGATATTCACGTGCGCCACAATAAAGAATAATAATATAATGGAACATTTACTTTAAAAGTCATGATGTAACCCATCTCCGTATTAAAATAATTTAAACACTTATTTATCTAATCAATAAATATATTTAATAATTTATATTATGAATATAATATAATATAAATAATCTGCAGTTATAAAATAATTTCAGCCGTGAAAACTCCCTTCTCCACATATTTCTTTGTTGCGGCCAAATTAAATGTCTGATTTGGGCGATTTTTAATGTGATGGATTTATATTGTATTTTACATTTTCTGGACGGGTGTGACGATTTAAAACTGCAGTGCGTGGCCCACTTTTCACCCCGGTTGCAGAGTAACCCGGTAACCGGGGATACAGACAATCCTAGTCCAATTTCCTATGTTCATCGCTGCATTTATAAGAGGAAAACCACACCAGTGCGTGGCACGTGTCACTTGTTTTGCCACACATGGCACATGTTACTTTTTTGTGGAATTTTTCTACATTTATTGCTTCATTTCGCGAGGGGACTAACCATCCCAGTCAGTTAGACAATTTCAAAGACTTTACGTTAACTTTAAAATATAAATTTTAAAATGAGACAAATTTCGTGGGCTACTCAATCCTTCAAATAATACACACACACATATATATATATATATTATCTTTGTTAAATAAAAAATATTAAATATGGTTAATAAGTTAGAATTCATAAATCTATCATTGAACGAAATATTTTCATTGTAACTTTGGTGGAAAAGTTTCTATGCTAACATTACCCTCTATATATGACACATAATATAATTCAAGGGATCTACTAAACGAGCCCATCTCCAATTGATCGATGAACAAAATAAATCGAAGCAAGTTGACACGGGTGTTCTTGCATGAGCGCATGTGAGGGAAATTCATCTGGCATCAAAATATTGGGAACAGTTTCTATGGCCTGGATCAACCGTTCACCAACCCAATCAACGGCCAGGATTTTAAGCTCTTGAGCTGACAATGGGGTTCTAGACCAGTCCTGAGACACTGGCTAGACAGCGAAGAGAGCCATGGGATACGCGTAGCTCGCCCTCCTCGTATATTACTCCATTCTGAGGTTGGGCTAACACATCCAGAAAATCTCCAGCCTAGTTGATACAAGCTTGGCCCAGTTCTGATAGCGAGCCCATATAAAGGGAATGCCTGACCATGTTTTTCAAATTTAAAATTAAAACCAGACCGGTGGTTCGTTCGTCGTCCAACCGGTCCAGCCGTCTGATTAAACTTAGTAAGGGTGCGTTTGGATTAGTGTCATCACAGCCGGACTGTGGTCGAACCGGTCAATTCCCGGTCAGTCGAACCATTTTTTTTAATTACAAACAAGAATACAACATGAATAAAAAAATTAAATCATGGATATTAATTTAAATATATACATCTTTTTTTAGACTATAGTATTATTTTAATTTATCCTTTATTCTATTCAAAATATTAAAATAAAAAAAGTCTACTATTAAATCGAACCTATTAAAAAATTCTGCTATTGAAATTAACTTATTAAGAAAAATTAAAATAAAAAAAATCTACTATTGAACCGAGTAAGGCAACTGACTAGTTTATAGTCAAACTGGTTTAGTTGGTCCAATCCGAATTTGATAATATTGTTTGAATTGGGTGTTTTAAGTTGTATGTTGAGGTGTAAAGTGTGTCGAAAAATGCATAGTAGAAAAGACAAAATAATATGATGAGTGTTGTATATTAGCGTGCGTATTAAAAAAGATGGACTGATGATTGGAATAATAGAAATAAATAATTAAAAGTATATAATACATAAGGATAAATGATTAAGATATATAAATAATAATTAAAATATATGGTGTGTGTTTGCTAATACCTATTCGATTGATGGGTGTATTAGGGTATTTATTAAAGGCGTATAGTGAGTATACACCCAAATACAAAGGCATGTGCTTATCCAATCATACCCTAACTAATTTTAAATGGAACCAACTAAAATAGGATATATAAAATTTTTAGAAATTGTCTAAAAGTAGGATAAACCCTCAAGGCACAAAACAACAAATAGTTAAAAATATAAAGTAGAAAAATGAAAATATAAATGATTTTTATGTAGATTAAGATAAAAAAAAAAGCCAGTTGAAAAAATGACCATGACAAATAAATAATAATAAGGAAAATTAGGTTCATTGAGGAATAGACGGCTCAATGAATACTATATTAATTTATTATTTATAATCAAACTACAATTACTTTAACACAAGTCCTTGCATTGGGGTTTAAAAAAAAATTCCAAAGAGGGGCTCCGAGGAAGAAGTCTATGTAAACTTTAGCAATTTGTGAGTGTTGTGAATGCTCTGATGCCAATTACGGAACCGCAATCATTAACACAAGATTATACATACACAAATCAAATACATAATCAAGCACAATTAAAGACATGAGATTTACATAAAAAACCCTTAAACTTATAAGGAAAAAATCAAAAAAGAGAAAGAATCAATTTATTATGAAAGTAGGTTATTAAGTTATATTGATGATGTTTCACATGTATCTTATAGAATGCCTTATAAACATTTTCAAATTAACACACTCTTCCACTCCTCCTGGGCAAAACCTTAGGATTTATATAATGATGCTCTTGTTTTAACCTTAGAACTTCTTTATTGAATCCCTAATTGAAAACTTATTATCCAATCATTCCAACAAGCTTTCTTACATAAACTCTCTCAAACTCATCTCACACGTGACTAACTAGACTTAGACTTTGTTTGGCCACACATTCTAGGAGAAATTAAATATTTTTAATTTTTCATAGGCTTCTGACATTAATGAATTTTAAGCCAGCATAGTCCATCTTCCTTTCTTTTAAAATATAAAGTCACAAGTGTATAAAATCATATTAAAATATTCATATACGATAAAATATTATTATACATTAAAGTTCTAATTACTTTCAAACCAATAAATTTTCTTACTTATCTATATTAATATTATTTTTTTAATTATAGAAATATTTTTATTTTCTATATTTCTTTTTCATTTTAATGTTTCATCATGGTAATTAATTTTTAATATGGACAAGGTGCATAATATTATTTATTTCTTTATACTTGAATGTTTATTTTTAACTAATAAGCAATAAATCTCATATACATATGCATATACATATATATATATATATATTTCATAAGTTTAAATTATTCTAAAAAAATATAGTAGGAATATTTTTTCCTCACAAAATGAGATTATATCTATTTAGTGTATAACTTAGATTCTATATAAAAATTTTATCCCACTTAGATTCTTGTATATATATATAATTTTATTATATATATATTAATATTAAAAATATTAAGTATTTTTTTCCTAAGCTAAGAATGTATATTGAAAATATTTTATTAATAATACTTATTTTAAATATTAAAATTTGATATGAATATTATATTATTTGCATAATTCTTTTGAAGATAACTAGTAATAGAGTTAAAGCACAATTTTTTAAATTATTTATATAATAAAAATATTTTTATTATATTATAACTAAATAAATAAATGTGTAATACTAATAACTTTTACCCTTTGAGTAATGTAAGGGCACTTTTTTAAAAAAGTAGTTGAATTACAAGTGTAGGAAGACTTAAATAAGCAAAAACGGGTGAGGAGTCCAAGCAGCAAAGGCTCAGAAAACACAGACCTCCGAAGGAAGACACTGCAGCTGACAGGGGAGGCTAATAGTGCGAAGAAGGGCGGAGCCAAAAACGGAGTAAAAGCAGGAGAAGAGCCCTTCTACTCCGCTGTTCATTTACTTTCCAATCCCCGGAGGAAGATGGCGAAGGGCATTTCTTCTTCCGACGATGTGGTGATCAAAGCCCCGACGGACCACCGTTCCTACCGTGTCCTCCACCTCCCCAACGGCCTCACTGCCGTTCTCGTCTACGATCCTGAGATCTTCCCTGACAAGCTTCCTGAAGATTCTCGAACCCAAGAAACTGACGACGATGAGGATGAACCGGAAGACGGAGAGGATGAAGACGACGATGATGAAGAAGAAGAAGAGGATGGAGACGAAGAAAATGAAGAAGAAGGGGAAGGAAAGAATAAGGATAGAAAGGACGGGGCTATGCCCACGAAAAAGGTTGGATTTATTCCCTTTTTAATCTCATTTTTCAATCGAATTAGCTCCACCGAGTATCTTGGCAAATTGATGAACTTGTTCAACGTTTTTTTCTTGCGAAAAATTGACTGATAAATATATTGTAAAACCCATAAAAGTTTATGGATTGTTTGGGATGCAATACCCACGAAATTCAGGCTAGTATTCTTCTTGGGATTTACTCAAGCTCTCTGAATGTTGCATGAGTTGTTGCAAAGAACGGTAGAATGGAAACATTGCACAGTTTGTACATGAAAGGAGAAATTGCTATTTTTCCAATGTTCTAGAAGTTTACCCAACTTTTTATTCTGAAGAAACCCAATGCAAATTCTTGAATATTGATATTTTGAGAGAGGGGATGAGGTATTGTCATGCTTCCAATTCAATTACTTGAATATTGATGGTTTGAGTGCGCGAGAGAGAATGGGGGCGATTATATTCCCATGGAGTGCATTGCAATTGGATGAGGGTGGGACATTGGTGTGACAAAACAACAATGCTGATTGGTTATCAGATATATGCAGTATGATAGGAATTGAGGCCTTATTATCAATCAATGGATCATTGAGTATGTATGATTTCATCACTTCTTTATTCTTCAGTGTTTGACTGAGTATTGGATTTTTGTATATATACCTTGTATATTCTTTAGATTGATGTTTTATTTTTTTAAATGTGTACCTTTTATAAGGTCACTTTTTGGGGCCTCAAATGATGCCTGAATGATGCCAAATTGTTCCAATTTGCTATTAAGTGTCATATTTGCTGAGCCCCACTTTGGATCCCATTTGATTTACTATGGCTTGCATGCATGATGTCTGTGATTTCAAGGATATTTGGCTTTATTTCTTCTTTCATAAGCTAGTTGTGAGACCTGGCAAGCTTGACCATAACATTGGCCTCCTGCCAAGAAGCAATGGGTTCATGGGTAGCATAGCAAAAGAATATGGAGATGCAAAATTTGGTAGCATCAAGTTCGAACAGGAGGGAACTTAAGAGTATCTGCAACTGTAATTAGATGTGAGAAAGTAGGCTTTGATGGTTTAGCAATGTATGATGGAGACAAAAACTGTATAGTGAGTAGATTCAAGTTGAAGCGAAGGCTCAAAATGCTGTTATTGGAACCATTGAGCAGTGAGAAAAATTGGAGAGCTACAATTTCATTGTAGATATGGTTCATGATAGAGTGAAATGATAGAACATAAGTCATGTTGCTGTTGTTGATAAGCTGCAAAAAGGCTTTGATGATAATTATTTAATGAGATGTTCTTGCAAATTCTTCATTTTTTATTGGGAAGTTATCTCATATGATTGTTTTGTTATGATCTTATCTGATCCTTGTCATGGTTGGCCTGCTTGCTCTGGTGAAGGTTTTTATTTGTTTGGTGTGCAGCGAGTCAAACTTTATGTTAATTAATCATATTAGTAAACCATTTCAAAATAGCTGGTATAGCTAATAGCTGGGTGATGATGATGTTGGGGAAAGCTGTCCTCTCCTCCAACCCAAGACGTGAGACGGTTACAACTTATGCTTAAGGACAGACATTAGCTTGAAGATGATGTGTGCATGAATATATGATCAATGATGTATTTTGAGAAAATTGTATCTGAAATTTTTGCTAATTCAAATGTTGACACATTAATTGGTTTTGGCTGTTTTTACTCCTTTCCATGACTCAATTTTATTGGACCAAGTGGTTTAAAGTACAGGCAAGCATCATAGAAGCTGCTCCTTTTTTCCTTCCCAAATGACTTAGGGCTATATAGATCTTCTTTGGACACTATAACAGGTATGCTGAGGTTGCTGCATTGAGTCAATGACTCTTTTCAGTGGAATTGTTAGAAGTTTGCTAAATCCATTATATTACAACAAAGATGCTTATGATTGGATGACTACACCCTTTCTAGAGTGGTTGAGGGCTATATGCCTTTTGTTGATACATATTTGGAAAGTAAATATAACATTGCCAGGTTTCAAAGCCTGGAGAAATTCACACATTCATTTGATAGTTACTGAATGGCTTATTGGCTGGAGATGAAATTCTATAGCATTATACCTGGAATAACACAAATGCTGTTACATTGAGTCTAATGACTCTTGTGAGAGGTTTTGCTAGTAGCTGAATAAATCCATTATATAAAGGGTTTTGATTCAGTGAGCGTGGCTGTGCTGAAATTTCAGTGGAGTCTTTTTGTTTTTAGTCTATGACAGTAATTTGGTGGGACCTAAATCAGTCATAATCTTTAACATCATCTTTAATTAATTATCATACCATAAAACACTCTTATGTCACAAAAAATTGGAATAATTTGAGAGTTAATATGATCCAATTAAAATTCTCTTCTTGCTTAGCCACAAGTATGTTATCAAATATCCATGCATAAATGCTGTTCTTATATAAATGAATGATTCTATAAATTTTTTAACATATTTTGGTATTTATGGGAATTAATTTATATGATTTTCATATATTATACATTTTTGGATTGTGTGATCTACATGGGCCTCTGATTAACATAATTTCAACTATTTGAATTCGATATATAGTATTAAAGATTATAGTCAGCTCAGATCTTGTCAAACTACTAATGTGTGCCCCAAACAAAAATGCTCTACTGAGATTTCAATAGAGCCATCCTCATTGAATCAAGAACCTTATATAAAAACAAAGGTGCTTTTGATAAAATGATGAAGAAGGGTTCCAAATACTTTCCAGCATTATGACTGAACAATTTTTAAAGTTCTATTTATGCACACCAATTCTGCAAAGTTTCTCTGTACTTTTCTTTCCACATTTTTTTTTTCAAATTTAAGTCTGTTTAACTTAATGATACAGTCATACAGACACTGGAATTCTCTTTTGCATTTTGCGTTATCTGCTAGACACTTTTGCTTTATGCTTTTGAAGTCCTAATTTTAATTTCTTTACAGGCAGCAGCTGCAATGTGTGTAGGAATGGGAAGCTTCTCTGATCCCTTTGAGGCACAAGGGCTTGCCCATTTTTTGGGTGCGTTAGTACCTCTTATTTGTTGTCATGTTGCCTTTTTTTTTCTTTTTAAAAACTCCTCCATGATATTTTGATGCGCCAGTGCAATAATTGTATCTGCTATTTACTTCTAGAGAAGATAAATTCCATTTCTGATTAATCCTTAGAGTTGTTTATGTTTGAAGAGCTGTAATGGATGGGCATTTCTTTGGTGTAGAACATACGCTCGAAGGAAATACAACATTAATGTTATAAAATAAAAATGATTAAACAAATGGTTACGAATGTTTGTTTTAAGAGATGGAAGAAAGGAAATAAGTACCATTGGTTGTTGCTAGTAGGAAAACACATCTCATTTTTATTTTTTCTTGAGTCATGGTTTACCAAATATTCTAATTTGAGTTTATAAGCCAACATTATTCATTGTGAATTGTGATGGAGTGTATTCATCATATATATCATGGTGGATTCACAAGTTGATCTATTCTTGATTCCTTGCTTCAATGTACAATTACAGAGTAGGGAGTTCTTTCTTTGCTTGTTTCTTATAAAATAAAAATTACATTGGATGATAGGCCATAATAAATATAAACATTTACTTTTAAATGCATCTCATGCACATGGAAAATATACATATTCCATAATCTGGCCTGTGACTGTAGTAGCATAAAAAATCTAGTGGGAGAATAGTGAGTAGCTCATAGGTCATCACTTCATGTCATTTCACTGTCAAATGTTGATCTCTGACTTCAGGCCAGGAAACACAGGACTACGGGCATTTAACTCGGGGTTTATGTGATAATAATAATTGCTATTAAAAATGGCCATCCATGTTCCATTGGTGGGTTTCTTCTGATCAGTAATCACACATAATGTGTCACATGTACCTTTTAAGACTCACAAGCTTGAGCATCTCTTTGTGGACTTCTAGTTGCGGTGATATGTTGACTGTCAATTAGTTGCAACTTACATTTGAGTGAACATGGTTGAAACGTGGGAAGTCATGCTGAACTTAACCTCATTTTCTGTTTGTTCAAAGTGTATCAACAGCTAGGTTTCAAGTATGTTGTCTCTTATGATATATACGAATTTTAGTCTTGACTCTTTCCTCTTGCAGAACACATGCTCTTTATGGGGAGCTCAAAATTTCCTGATGAAAATGAGGTCTGTTTAAATTTATTTTGACACACAACTTATCATACATTTGAACGTTGAAGTGATGTGCTTATTTGAATTTGAAACCGTGTTGTTGTTTTTTTATTCATTTCATTGGGAAACATTTAGGGCCTGTTTGAGTTTAACGAAAGAAAGGTAGCAACCTAGGGAAGGATTGAAATTCCCCTGTTGAGGCATTGACATAATTTTTAGAAGGATAAGAGGTGAGAAATAACTTTCTCCTTTATCCGGGGAGCATAATCTTATTCTGTTTTCCGTGAAAATGTGAACAGAATAGAAACATCTCCCATGTGGTATATTATCTTTGAAAATTGGTTTTCTATTCAAACCAAAAAGTAAGCATGGGTAAGCAGAAAAGAAAGCCTTTTCCTAAGGATTGTGTTTTTTTTTTTTAATCAAAACAAAGTGAACAAATATGAATGATTTCCTTTGCATTCTCAGTACTGATGTGAACATGTATTCTTTGCTACCTACTTTCTAGTTTTGCTTGATTCCAAACCAGAAAAAAGACTGTAAGTTCTGTTATCTCTGTCAACAAAGAATACAAATCTGGTTGTGGCTTTGGTTATAAGCAACATTCAGAAATACCAGTAGAATGCATCAACAGAATTGGTTGAGAAAATGGACTAGATCAGAACTGTGGTATTATTGCAATTTCAGTTCATTGATGCCTACAGTTCTTTCCTCCTAACTGCACCAGTTGGAGGAGTTTGTCTGAGTGGAAGGCCTTAAGAGAGTAAGAGGTGCAGTTACGAGGAGTTTGTCTAAGTGGAAGGCCTTAAGAGAGTAAGAGGAAGGCCTAAAGAAACACTATAGAAGTCACTAGGAAAGATATTAAAATGCTTAAGCTAACTGAGGACATAAAGCAAGATTGACAGGAATGACACAACAGGATCCATACAACTGATCCCATTTAGGTGTGAAATAGCATTTGATGAACTGTAATGGGTTGCATCATACTTCAATAAATCTTGACTTTGGGCTGAATCAATTAGCTTGGAACTGGAACTGAGTAAAGGTTTCTGATTGGTTGGTTAACTACTCAGAATTTATGCTTAGGTAGAGGACATGCAGCTACTGGGAATGAAAGTCCAATCCATTAAGCATGGACATTCCAAGATGAGGGAAAAAGAAAATTATCCTCAGTGATGGGTTGCATGGATTCTTAAAGTATTCAGACTTGTTTGGAACTTTGGATTTCAATGGTCGATGAACTCAGGCAGAATGCTTTTCCCTCTCTTAACTGGTTTAGCTTAATTTATGTTTAAATCTGGCACTTTCTGAAAAGTTTATCTGTCACAGTCTGCCAAACTTTTCAAGAGTTTGTAAAATAATTTGTAAAAAAATGAAAATATCTCTGCAGCAATGGTACATTTTGTCATATAGCAATGTCCCTCATTTTTCCTTCTTTGGTGATGTTGACATTTCTTTCTTGGATAATTTTCCTCATCACCCATCAACCAAACACTCGAGGTATCCATACCTTCTTCAAGAGTTTGAAAATCATGTGTAGAACCTTCACCTTTCATTAATAGGTTGCTACCCTCCTGTAGCGTCATACTATTAATCATGACTTTGATATGTCAATAGTTGGTGCAACTTCTATGCATATCCTTTTACTCTTGTATTTAGATATTTAAGCCGTATGAACCTTCTCCTTCTACTAATGTGGTGCTTCCATGATGGAAGAACGCACTTGGAACTCATGCTTCTGCATCTACTTTTGCTACATTTGCATGAAAGCTGAAACCTAGGCTTCCCACCTACACCTGGATTTGTCCATGCCAACCTTAGTACTTTATTCCAGTATAATCAGTGATCATGATGTTCCTATTCATCTGACATTTTGTCACTAGGACATATGTCCTCATCAACGACACCATAGATGCCATGCATGTCCTTTTCATCACCATCATAAAGATAATTTTGGAATGCCTGGAATTTTGCATTTATTTAATGATATCCTGTTCTTTTCCATGTTTACATATTATCTTCATGATTCTGCCCAAATATGGTGGAGTTGCAACCAAATATATTAAAGTCATCTTATGTAAAGATTGTTTAGGCCTATGGTTGATCAGCATAAAATTTTCAAATACCAATAATGATGCTGTGGCATTGTTAATGTAAGTATTGGTTGTGCTGTAGATCCCAGCTTTACTCTTTTCCTTTTTAGTATGATAGTTACTTGTCCAAGCATGGAGGTTCATCTAATGCTTATACAGAAACTGAATACACCTGCTACCATTTTGAAGTCAATAGAGAATTCCTCAAGGGGGCCCTTAAAAGGTAACTAGTAATTTGCAAACTTCGTTGTATATTCTATGGATCTTCATGCATTCAATTATTGTGGTTTCTTGTTCCTTGCTTGTGGGATCTGCTTTGGTATCCTGAACTGGGTTTTCAATGGGCTGTGTTCATGTATGCTTTTTAAAGTCTGGCTTGTCCTGATGTTTATGGTTCATGTTAGGTGTTGCCATGGAAATTCATACCTGCATGCTGAATGGGTCATGCACTGGCTGTTATATAATTATAAGATTATAACCACATTTTCTTCTGCATTGTGGATCTGGCCTAAGCCTATGTCCTTTATGGTTGTCATGGGACTGCCCAGCACGCATGATATCAAGTCAGTTTAGCACTGGCACATTGGTCTGAATTCTGAACTCCTTGTAATAGGAACTACTGAGCAACCCTGTCACCTGTATTCATGTATTGAATTTATTTTTGAAAATTTTAATGAAATTATCCAACTTATTAAAGTTGAATCCTAGAAAACATTGTGTTTAAGTGCATTGTACAAGCTGGTTGAGCTGTCACAGATGCGCAAGTTATTCGTTATCCGGGCTGCAAATCCTGGAATTGTTATTTTGCCTGGAAAAACATACATATTCTGGTTAAGTTACAGAAGTTTTGGTTCCTTTATTGTACAGATTTTCTCAATTCTTTTTATCACCACTAATTAAAGCTGAAGCAATGGACCGAGAGGTATTAGCAGTAGATTCAGGTTGGTAACATGTTGATTTAAATTGTCTGATTTTATTATTAGTTCCCTTTATTAAGATTTTAGACTGGTTTATTCACAAGATATTTGGTTCTTTTATGCTCCTTTTTTCTAAATCAAAACCAAATTTAGAATTCAACCAGGTTCTACAAAATGATGCCTGTCGTCTCCAGCAGCTTCAGTGCCACACATCTCTACCAGGCCATCCTTTTAACAGATTCTTCTGGGGTATGGTTACATCAACTTAGTAATTTTTATTGATGGCTCATCCATGAATGGAGTGATGATGGTTTTATGCTTCAGGCCTCACCTGTGACAAAATTGACCTTTTTGTTGAGCAGAAATAGCAAGAAAAACATATCTGCCAATTTAGTGCCAGTTTTCCTTTTTCTTCCTCACTCTTCGGTCTCAGATACAATTCATGCAGAACCACTCATACTACCATAATATTTGTATTCATATTAGATTTGGCTTACTTATAAATTCCCTCCTGTTTTTTCTTCCGTTCTATATCACATGATGATTAATACTTTTTTTATTCTTGCATTGTAGGGAATAAGAAGAGTTTGAGTGATGCCATGGATAGAGGGATTAATTTGCGTGAACAAATTTTCAAGTTGTATCGAGAAAATTATCATGGTGGACTAATGAAACTTGTGGTCATTGGTGGAGGTAATTTTTGTTCTTGAATTTATAACAGTGAACTATATTACTGCTTATTTAGCACGAATAATTCCATGGGCTACAGAAACATAAGGGTTAATGTATCACATTTTGAGGGAAATGTTATAAATAAGCATGCAATCATTAAGCTGAACTTCTGTAAATGATGAAAGATACATTCTAAATAAACTTATGATACAAGATATCTGAAAAACTGCAATTCATCAATATACAACTGCTATTATTGGGTCTTAAAATGCAACCTGTATGTTACTGTTAATGCTCAAGTTTTTTTTACTAATTTGTTTATTTATTTGCATTTTCAATAAATATTTGAACAGTTAAGAAATCAGCACTATTTTGCTGAACCACCTAAAACTAACATATTGTGACTTATTCATAGTTTAGTTGTACTTTGAGTAGGAGAAACTGAAAGTATTCTTTGTTATTCCTAAAATCTTTAGTTTTTCCCTGAACTTTAAATCAAAAGCTCTTTTTAATGTTTTTGCTCGTGAAATATTCATGATCGTATTCTACAACGAGTATATACTACTTGCATGGAAAATAAATAACAAAGAAGGATTCGAATTATCAAAATCTAACACACCAGTTCCTGGCCCTGAATGGTCTTAAAGCTCAGTTTGTTTGCCAAGTCTGCATGTATTCTGCAACCTAAATCTCGTTTCCTTCCCTTAATCTGCTATTTCTCATTGAAGATCTTCCGAGGGATGATTGCAGCATCCCCATTCAATTAAATTTCATCAAAATGGTTTGAAATAAATCTTATACTGTGGTCTGTTGGATATGGATGCCATTATTAGTAGCATCTAGTTGTATGGTTTGGATCTTCTGTAGTGAAAATGAAGAATAAACAATCAAGTGATTTGATAATGCCAGCTATCTACTCAAATATAATGATTAATTTTGTTGCTCTAGATTTTCATATGAGGAAGCTTGCTATGGATGTGTACTTCTCAAAACTCAACTAAAACTCAACTAATGGGCTGTCCCACTCCCATTAAATGCGATCCATTAGCTGTGGCTGCCATATGTGAGCTTCTAGCTTTGCTAGGGTCCATCTTTTGCAGTCATGAGGATAAATAGGGTCATGGCCCTGCATCATAAAATTCCACCATCAGCTGGTTTATGTTTGTCCAGATGGGCCTATCATGGTTAAATTGCATATGCTGATACATTTATCAAGTATGCCTTTGTATTCTATGGTGATGAAGATAATCTAGTGTTCTTGTTTAAGGAGTTTTCCATGCTGTTATTTACTCTACAAATGATTTCTTTTGATGCTGCAGAGCCTTTAGAGACACTAGAAGATTGGGTGTTGGAGCTATTTAGTGATGTCAAAGAAGGTCATTGCTTAAACAAGGTTGATCAAAAGGTTGAATCTATTTGGAAATCTTGTAAGATTTACAGGATGGAAGCCATTAAAGATGTGAATATCCTAAATTTGACCTGGACATTACCATGTCTGCATAAAGAATACCTGAAGAAGCCAGAGGACTACTTGGCACATATTTTGGGTCATGGTTAGTTAATATTTTGGCTATTGAAGATTGGTGCAGGATTTCAATATTTATCAATTTGAAATTTACTGGTGTTATCTTTAATAGCAAGTGATCCAAAATTTAAAAAGAAAACATGACATGGGTGTCAGTTTTGTTTTTACAATGTGTTTTTGGATATCCTAACTTGATCTGGTCAATTAGAAATTTTCAAATGATTTTTTTATTTTGTTTGAAGAGCAAAATCAACATCATTAAAAAAATGATGGTGCGATAAAGGAGAGTTTTTCTCAGCTTGTTGTAAGTTGTGTCTGCAATGCAATGGTCCATTTGGTCAACCTAGGCAAGCTATATTAACATTACACTAAATTCATAACATGGTTAAAATTCTGTGTGTTTTTACAACCTTCTTTTTCTTATGACGGAGATAGAAAGATTATAATTGCTAAACAGAAGGTGACTTTTCAAAACCATAGGGTGTGTTTGTTTAAAGGTTTTCCAAAACCCTACTTTTACGTGATGTGATATCTACCTACCTTTAACAACCCTTATTTCCTATTAAAAAGCCTTCTCGGATAAGTGTGACATCTGGACTTAGTGGACTTAGTGGAGAGTCGAGATCAATGTTATGGATGTTGCAAGTGCTCAATGCAAGTAGGGAAATGTAGCTTTTGCTGCTTTGAGAACACTGGATCATTTTTTATCAACTAGATAATGTAGCCACAGAAGGTACATTAAACAAGAGGAAAATTGAGTAGAGCATGTATGAAAACAACTGATTGGGAGTGTTGGAGAAAAGCTGTTCTGTACTTCCCTGAGGCCTAAGGAGAACCTGACAGTGCATTTGATCAGTGATTGCTAGCTCCTGCTCTCAGTCCATGCTAAGGCATTTAAATCAGCAATGTTATTAGCCTTCATTCTGATGCCAACTGTGGTTTGTTGGTTTTGTCCTCCTTTTTAAAATCCCCAAGTGGCATTTTTTCCTGCTTTATTTCCTTTTCCTAGTTCTAGTCATCCTTACATGGAGAAATTTACTTTTGGTACTTAGAATCATATTGTGATGGCAGTGGCACACGGGCACCATCAGAATATAGTGGGTTATCATATACTTTGAAAATTTTCTTAGGTGACTGATCCATTTTAGCGAGATCTGGGAATCTGTTCTATTTTGATGTCATTCTAGAAGAAGTAATTCCCTTAAAAAATAGAAACTGGAGCATCGTGCTGTAATTTTGAAATTTCTATTCCTTGTTTCTAGATTTGTACTCATTTCTGTCAAGGTGATGATCTTTCTATTTTCTGGATTTGTATTTCCTTATATCAGTCCAAACTGGAATGCCTGCCTTTCAGAAATTTGAAAATTGATTTGAATGGTTGGACCATAGAGTGTTGATGATACCAAAACTTGAATCGTTTATTTTCAGAGGGCAAGGGGAGCTTACATTTTTTTCTCAAAGCCAAAGGATGGGCAACCTCATTGTCTGCTGGAGTTGGTGATGAAGGAATGCACCGATCTTCTCTAGCATACATCTTTGTCTTGTCTATATACCTCACAGAATCTGGTTTACAAAATGTATGTTTTTCTTGACCATCTAAGTTTGCTTTTTCTTCTCGGTTTATGTTTAATATCCTACCCATTTGGTATAATTGTGTTGCTTTCACAAATTGCTTCCATGATCTTAGATGCCAATTGCCTGTAATTCTTGGCATGCTTGAGAATTTTTTGAAATGTGCCTACATTAACTTGTGCATTTATCTTTTGTGGATGTAATTCTAAAAGGAAGCTTGTTATTTGGGCTTTGTCAGAAACAAAGTAAAATCACTTTTCATTATACAGTTTGTATTTTTTGATAAAAATAGTCAGAGGACCTATGAGATCCCAACTCTCTCTCTCTCTCTCTCTCTCTCTCTCTCTATACCTCCCTCCATGTATTTTTTTAATTTTCATTTATAACTCTTAATTCTAATTCTTTGATTTATGGAAATTTGATTTTTGGCCTTGTGTTCATTACCACCCCTGGGGAATGTCAAAAGGTTGGATCTTTGAATTATATGATAAATTTTGTTGTATCTGAATCTAAATATGTCATACAATAGAGGTTAATAACCACAGTAGTTAGGTGTTACCTGTGAGTTTATCCTAGTAGAAAGTCATAGGAGAAAAAGAAGACCAAAGGGAGCATCATTAGAGGTCATTAGTAAATATCTAAAAATAAATAGGCTAAATGAGGGCATAGCCCAAGATCAGCAGGAATGACACAACAGGATCCATGTAGCCAACCCAATGTTCACTTAATTGCCAAAGTGAGAATATAGTACTGACACTACTTCGGGATAAATTGTGTATATTGTTGCACTTTATTGTTAAAATGGATATAAATTAAAATTAATTTAAGAATTTTTCATGAAACTTAAAAATAAGTCAATACGAATATAAAATTATAAATACACATTCAAAATAAAGAATGTTACTTTAGATCTCAACATTTAACAAATAATGGAAATGCATATGAGAAGTATATAGTGGTGAATAGGATAAGTTCTTGCAAATTTCAACTTCTTCAAACCTGTCACACACGCTGATTTCATCTCTTGGCCACAATAACTACACTTGGTCCCAAATGAATTCCCTGGGATGACTTTCCTGTGATCTTAAGTGGTATCTGTTGGCTTTTTTCACCCTTGCCAGCCTGACATATTTAATATGAAAATAAAATCACGGACAAATATTTTCTTCATTGAGTCATTGTACAGTAACACATGATATGACTTTGTTAAGTACAATTCAAGTACATATGAATGCATGCATTATACACATAGGTCAATTAATATAAACATGTGCACATCTGCCACATATACAGAGGTGTGGGGCATTCCCAATGTACGATGCTCTTATCAATGTGGGTTACACAGCCATACCTTCTTTTTTTTTTTTTTTTGAAGCTGTCATGGAGACTCAAATGCAAATACATAAGCATATAATTATTATATATATAATTATTATATACACATGATAACTCTTATATACACATCATTTGCAAATAAGTCTAATACATAACATAACTAATATATGCTAAACAAGCATACCAATTAAATTCAATGTTAAAATAATAATTAATGTGAACAATTGCTCATAGATCCCTATGTATTTATCACTTTACATTGGCCAATTCATTGATTTTAGTTAATCTTTCAAATTGCAGCTAACTACATAAAAGTTGAGTTTAGTCCTAATTATTCTTAATAGCATCACTGATTTGTTGTGGATTGCACATTGAGGTATTTATTCGTTCATTTCATCACTTGAATTTGAACCAAATTGAATTGACATGGGTATAATCCCCAAGCTAGACCCATTTACACTTAAATCAAAATTAATTATACTTCATTAAATCTAAGTATTTCTTTGTGATAGATCCATACTTAAAACTTACTATAAGATAATTTTCATTCATTAATTGTCACCAATTTGAGCCCAATAATTGATTTAGGTATTTTCCCAAATTGCCCCTAATTTCATCGAAAGGCTAATTACTGACAATTTACAATCCACATCTATGCTTTCTAGTAAATAGATTATTATAATATCATTTTTATTATTCAATAGAAAGAAATTTGAGGTGAATTACGTTGTTAGGAGATTTTCATCAAAGTAGGTAGATTTTGTGCAAATTTGAAAATTGAGCTTAAATCCACAAAACATTAACAGAAACAGATGGATTATAGCCCATAACATTGACTTCTATAAAAACACAAAAATGATTTATGTAAAAACCCAAAAATAAAAAAACTACTATTAAATAATTTTTATTTAGTAATTAAACTAATTCAGTCCATAATCGATTTGGTGATTTTCTCAAACTGCTTGTAATTTCACCAAAATTTTAATTACTCATAATTGACAATCTGCATGTATTTTATGGTAGAGTTATTATCATGATATTATTTTCATTTGTTAATACAAAGCAGCCTGAGCTTGAGTCATGCGATTTGGGATTTTTGCTAAATTGGTTAGATTTTCTCTAAATTTAAAAATCAAGCTTTAACATGCAAAACATCAACAGAAACAGGTATGTCATAGCCTATAGATAAAAAACAACTGATTTCTACAAAAGAAAATCTGAAAAAGGTTTGATTTTTTTTTTTTATTACCTGTGTTCGCATCTGGCTCTGATTCTGAAAAATGAGGATTCCTGTTTTGAACCTGTGTTTTGCTGCTGTTAATCGCTTCTGCTAGGTGTGAAAATGAGTTTTTGACATTCAGTGGCTTTCATGCATTTGGCCGCTTTGTTACAAAACTGTCCAGAAATTGCTGATATTATCTGCAAATTATTTCTGATGAAACTGGCAATAATGTGATAAAAGGTTACAATTACAATTTATTGCTCATAATAACATATAATGACAAGGATGATGATGATGATAATTTTTTCATAGTTCCTATGAATGATCTCTGGTTTGAACTTCTCAATTTCAACCACTAGAAATTTTTTTCTTCTGACATTAATTTGGTAGGTTCATGAGGTTACTGGGGTGGTCTACCAGTACCTGAAGTTATTAAACGAAGTTGGTCCACAAGCCTGGATATTTAAGGAGCTCCAAGACATTGGGAAAATGGAATTTAGATTTGCAGAAGAGCAACCCCAAGATGATTATGCTGCAGAACTTGCAGGTCAATTCTTAATTTTCTTATACTTAAATTGTTTGATGAGTGGATGGCTGAAGCTTCCATTTGTAGTGGGATCGATCACACCAATCATTAATTCCCACTGTCAGTGAATGACCATGAGAATCCATTTGGGAACACTGATGGAAGATGATGTTCATTGGCTTTTCTTTTCTACTGCTTGCTAATGTAATTTGCTTATTTTGAAAGTAAGCCTGCTTGAGAAATTATTTCATTGAAAGAATTTTGATGGACATTTCTGGAGCTTAATGCATAGAGGTCCTGTTATTAACTATATCTTATAATAATCAGTATAATTTATACAAGAATCAGTTTGAGTTATACATTGTGAGTGACCCAACTCTAAGGGTGTTTATCATTTGGGTTCTTCTACTTTTCTCTGTTGCCAACCATTTGATTTAATCCTTATTGTGAGCCATTCATCAAATGTTGATCTCCAATGTGGATTGTTGATCACATGAGGCTTTTTGCCTACCTTCGATTGGTGTAGGACAGGTGGGAAGAAGCAAGATAAAAGAGGAAGGATCATCTCAAGTGGATTGTAAGAGAAGAAAGGGAGAGAAATGGAAAAATTTAGAGGTTTAGAAGAGAAGTAGAAGAGAATTACAGAAGAAAGCTGTACACAATATTCAATAAATCAATAGAATTTTCTAGAACATGTAACATAACTCCCTATTTATTGGAGATAAAAGAAAATCCTAATGGGATACAGATTGATAAATTCCTAAAAAAGCAACAATCTAAACCATCTTTCAAACTAAATACGTCAAATCCCTAGAAATAATTAAAACTCAAAACCCAAAAATAAAATCTCTAAATAAACCCTAAACTGTGCATCAGTCTCGTCACATATTGCATCATTGATGTCTGCCATCCATAATGGGAGTAGGTTTGGCCATGGGCCAGGTTTGTAATGGGCTGATCTTACCTTAATTCAGATGTAAAGTCTTTAGACTTGGCCTGGTGCCTGCATTAGAAAGGCCTTTGCCCTAGCATTGACCTTAAGGGATGAGGGGTAAGAGCCAAGATAGGGCTGGGTCGAACCTATAGTGGCCTTCAGATTATTTGAATTGTCACTGTCAACCTTATCTAACATAGCTCAACGTCTTGCTAAATTCATGAGTGGCATAGATTTTTCTAGTTGCAGTATAGCATTATGAATCATTTAAGCTTATGTATTTTTAAAGAAAATCCTCTAAATTTATATCTGGAGTTATTAATAAACGCAATTTATCATGAAATCGCGTACATGTATGTAATTTTGTTGTACCATTCTGTGTAATTCATTCTGAAGTAATAATTAAATGCAATATTTAGATTAATAGAAATTAGACATGTAAAACTAGTTAATGTTGATTTTGTTGTTTACCAATTATGATACCATCTGCATGCTGGGAAGCTAGTTTATTTATAGTAGATTGTGTTCTCTGACTCATTCAAGTGTTTGGATTACTTGTGGTGAGTCCTAACAACCACATGTTGCGGCAGCATCTTTCAACCTTTAGCAGTGGGTGCTCTCTCCAGAAACAGTCTATATCAGAAATATACAGATAATTTTGTCTGTAGTCTTCTTGAAAAAAAGAGCTGTTTGAATTTGTAATAATAATTTTTTATTTTAATTCCATTACCTTGTTTTTTGGGATCTAACTGTTCCTGAGGATTTGTTATTGCAGAGAATTTGCTTTTCTATTCAGAAGAGCACATTATTTATGGGAAATATGCTTTTGAATTGTGGGATGATAGATTGATTGACCATGTTTTGAGCTTCTTCACTCCAGATAACATGAGAATTGACATCATTTCAAAGTCTTTTGATAAGCAGTCTGAAGGTAACTTCATCAGCTGCAGTCATTGGAACTATTGCAATTTATTCTCGTTTGTCATAGATTTTTCTGCTACACATTTCTTAGGGCATCTTTTTGATATTTCCATTCGTTGCAAATTTAGTGTCATGAATGCATTCTAAGGGCAGACACTTCCTAATTTCGTAATGGTTGATTTCTTTGCAAGTCTGTCTTGTAGCAAGCAAAAAATATGGGGAGGTAGACTTCTTCATCCTTGTTGGGTATCCCCATTTGCATGGCTTTTTTCCACTGGCCTAAATATTCCATCACCTTGTCATCTTTAGCTATCGAGCGTGCTGATTTAATTTGTTGAAATGCTCAAGATTTTGGGGAAGAGCTCATATTTTATCTTTCTCTGAAACTAGTTTCTACTATTATAGGTAATATTTAGACTCCCTGCAAATCAATACACACTGGAAATGCTATCAAGGCTTAGCTTCTTGTCTTACTTATTAGGGAATTTTCATGCTTCCTTGTAACTTATATTATCAATAGGAAATGACAAACAATTTTTTAATTTTTCCAAAAAACTTTTTTGAAATCAGCAAAGAGGCTAGAATTGATATTGAAAATGCAAGTCTTCTTATCATCTTTGCCTCATACATGGTGATATTGGAGATTAGGAAGGAATGGCAAAGAAGGTTTTATGAAACTGCAAGATTCCAACTTTACTAAAACTCACTCCTGTATTTATGTAGCTTCAGATCACCCAGTAAATATGAGGACCACCAATCATTTTAGTTGAGCCCATTCATAATGCTCTATCATTATTCTTTGCCTTGTTGTTATAAGTTAAAACTAGCTCACTTTCAGAATTTAGGCTGGCCCATAGTAAATAGGAGTGGAAGAAAAAGGTCAACCATAGATGCAAGTATTGCCACTATGGTGTATGTGTCACCAAGTAAATGTGAGGACCACCAATCATTTAAGTAAAGAGTCCATTCACAATGCTCCATCATTATTTCCTTGCCTCGTGTTAAAGTTAGATCTAACCCACTTTCAGAATTTAGGTTGGCCCATAATGAATAAGAGTGGATGAAGATGATAAACTCAAGTGTAGCCACTATAGTGTATTTTTCACACATCAAAACCATTGAGTTGGTATAATTGTTCATGCACGATTCAACGTTTATAGCTAAATACAATCTGAATAAGATAAAAGCCTTAAAAGGTTCTCCTTGGAAATCATGTGCAATATTATTTTAGTATTGATGTCCTGGTGTTGTCTTCTGGAACCGTGGATTTCAGGCCCAATGATAATTCATTGATGGCTAAATCAGATGTATGAATTGGATGTAGTGCTTTATGGTAGGTGTTGCAAGTCACACACATGTACTGAGTCTGACTTTGGGCATGTGTTTCTGGGCTTACATATGAATATGGTGGACACTGAAATCAGCTAGAAATTTTGGTTGTGAAACTCAATGTTATAAGAACCGAACTGGTAATTAAACCAGTCCCCCAATGTTATAAGAACTAACTGGTTATTAAACTAGTCAGTGTTATAAGAACCTAACTGGTAATTAAACCAGTCCCCCATTTGGTTCAGTTCAAATCAGTTCAACAGGTGAATTCAACCAGTTTGAACTGTGACATTGATATTAAATAATTATTGTCTAATAATCATTCAAATGAAAATTTTAGTTTTTTTTTTTAAAATTCTTTTATAGTTTTTCTCTAAACCGCCAAACCGGTTTAATCAGTTCTCCAATTCAGCTGCTGGTTCATCTGGTTCACAATGGTTCATTATATGAACTATGAATTGGTGTAAACTGGACTGGTCTGTGTCTCAGTTTATGGTTGGACCAGCTGAATTAGCTGGTTAAGTCTGATTCTTATAACATTGGTGGAACTCGCACATATATCCAGTATTAGGGTCGTCTTACACAGCTTTGTGATTACCTTAGTATTGATCCACTTGGTGAGGGTTTCAGGGATTGAATGAGGAAGAACACCACAAAGTTTCATAGACATGTTTGGGGTTCTACATTTGGTACATATTGGGAATGACCTGGGCTATATATAGGAACAGGGAATCCAAAAGCAGCTAGTCATTTTGGGTCTGGTACCTGCCCATGAAAGTAGGCCATTCGATAATGGCATTGGTTATCAATGCTGTTCTCTTTGCCAACTCTTTTTTACTCATTCGTCTTATTTGCAAACTTTAGTAGGATTGATTTGTGGAATTCATTTTCTCATTGAATCTTTATTTTATTCAGACTTGCAGTTGCTCAAACTGTATACCTGACTGCAATTTAGAAATGAAACCAAAATTTACCCTATTTTCAAGCAGTGTTCCAAATACAACCTTTTTTATTTTTTGCTAATACAGTCTTACAAGTTGTCTTGTTGTTCTCCTTTTCTGTTTCAGATGTTCAATATGAACCATGGTTTGGGTCTTGCTACACGGAAGAAGACATTTCACCATTTCTTCTGGAACAGTGGATGAATCCTCCAGAAGTAGACCCGTCCCTGCATTTGCCTCCAAAGAATGACTTCATTCCACGTGATTTCTCCATCCAGAATCTGAGCTTATTGAAGAATCCTGCAGATCCGGATCTCCCACAATGCATAGATGATCAGCCATTGGTGAAGCTATGGCATAAACCAGACCGGATATTCAATGTTCCTCGTGCAAACGCATATTTCCTTTTCACTGTGAAGGAGGGATACAGTAGTGCAAAGAATTGTGTTTTGACTGAATTATTTGTAAACCTTCTTAAAGATGAGCTAAATGAGATTTTATATCAGGTATATCCTTTAATTAATAGCGTATGCTTGGGCTTGTTTTGGTTTATCTGCACAACCCACGGTGCATTATTTTTAAGATCAAGTTAGCCATGGTGGATCCTTCTACTTGCCAGAATCTGATATAAACCATGTCGAAGATTGACCAAAAGAATCAGCAATCTATTTTATTCAACCTAAAAATTTTGCCACTATCACCAACATTCTAATTTATGCAGCAACTCAAAGCTTTGTTGCGTTGATCATGGTTTGATCCTCCTATTAGCTGTTCCTACTATTCCTATGAAAATGCATGATTAAATCCATGGGCCGCATGTAGTAGGATCCAAAAATCAAAGGTATTATATGAGTTGGTTCACCATGGGCCTCCATACAAACTACAAAGTATATTACCCCATTACATGAACTGATATTTAGATATTTACTCCTCATTTGGCGTTTAACATCTCTGCTTTGGTATTCACTGTTTTGTGTAGGCTGGTGTAGCCAAGCTGGAGACTTCATTGTCTATAATAGGTGACAAGCTTGAGCTCAAGCTCTATGGTTTCAATGATAAGCTTCGAAATCTGTTGCATGAAATATTAACTGTGTACAAATCATTCTCACCAACCGAAGATCGTTTCAAGGTATGTTTGAAGTTTGTGAATTCTGGATAGAGCTGTTGTTGATAGTCTGGCTATGTTGCTGATTTTTAGGTTGTCTATTTTTTATGCCTAGGACCTTTTTCACTTTTTGGCAAGATGTGGTGAGAATCATAAGTAGTTCTGAACATTGCAGATGTAGTTTGGAACTTGGCTTAACTAACTTTATTTGTCGAGATCTTTAGTCAGTGCATTGGGGAACTCCAATTTATGAGAAACATCAAGTTTGATTGCTGTCCCAAAGCAACTTAGTTTTGGACTTGTGCAGTTTTGTACATCACCTGCCTTTTATTGGTGCGGGTGGTGTTGCTGCTGATGTTTCTGACAAATGTGGTGAAGATGATGGTTGCAATGGCAATGATGACAATTATTGATGAGGATGATGAATTCATCACTTGCCTTTTGCAGCTCACCTTTTCTATTCTTTAATATTTTGCTCCTTTTCCTAGCAGAAAAAGGAGACAAATTAAAATTCTATACCTTTGCTAGGCATGGAGAGGAAAACTCATTGACAAAGTGATGTAGAACAGGTAGGAAGAAAAGAGAAGAAAGAGGAAGGATCTTCTTAAGGGGATAAGAAGGGAAAAAAGAGGAGAAGTAGGGAAGAATTTAAGAAGAATTAGGCAAAAAGAAGCAAGGTATTTCAATTATCAAGTGTTCACAATCTTAATACAAGCTACCTTATTAATAGATTAGAAAGCAAAAGCCTAAAAATATGCGTAAAATACGCGTAATAAACAAATATTAAAAATAAACTCTAACCCAAATACAATATTTTAAAATTCTGAATCAAATTAACAAAACCAAATTTCTATGATTGCACCTAGAATAATTATGAATTGGGCGCGCATCATGATCCCCATCAATTCTTCCCCGCTTGGAAGAACGCTTCACTGGAGAGTTAGCATGACGATACTGATTAAGCAAATCTGGGGCCAACTCTTGAAGTTCCTCTTTGGATATCCATGTAGCATCAGTGTCAAGCTTGTTTTTCCACTTGATAAGATACCTATGTAGTCCGCCTGAAGAAGAAGTAATGGACTCATCTTGGAGGATACTTTCAACCAATGTTAGCAGAATCGAACCGGTAATTGAACCAGTCAATAGCCTGGTTCGGTTTAAACTGTGACGTCATCATTATATAACTATGATGTCATAAAGATTTAATAATTATAAAAATATATAAATATTATAATTTTTTTAATGATATAATAATTATATTATGCATAAAGGAATAATTCTAGAGCCCAAGACAACAAAGAATAAAGTATAGCAATCAAAATGAAAAATTATAAGTGCATAATTATTACTCATGGGTAATTTAACTATGCAAGTAAAAAAATAATAACTTGATTAAATAAACTAGCCTTAAAATTTTGCTATACTCCACTGGTTTTCACTCTTCGCAATTAACATCTATGAGCCATTAACCTTTAAAACTCCAATTGTATCTAAAATAAAATGATAAATAATAATAAATCAATAATATTAAGATAATTTTGTTCACACATAAATACCATTTTGAATATTCAATCATTAATCTTGAAAAACAGAAAAGATATATTTAAAATCTGAAAAAATTACTGCTCATAGGAGCTGAAGGACATGCCAGAGGAAGACACCGCTTCCATCGATGTGGAGCCATCGGAGCTGGAAGGGAGGCCATTCATTTAAATCACTTGTTTAAGTTTTCTAGACAGGCAACACCTGTCTTCGTCAGAAGTTCTTCTACGACCAACAACCATGGCTGCCAAAAAACCCATATGCATGCTTGCCCTAGCTGCCCCATCGCTTGCTGCTGTTGTCACCAGTGCTCGCTGCCATTGCCTACTGCTACCGTCACCAACACTGCGCCACCAACCGCTTGATGCTGTCCAAGTGGCATCAGAGATATACACAACTTCTCTATAAACGGAGCTTCTCCATCACTTCTAAGGCATGTCGCTTTAGCCGATCTCCCCCATGACGTTGCCGTTGGTCAGCTAGCTAAGGCCGGTCGTTCTATTTCTTCCATTTGGATGGCATCCATCTGATGCAATCTAAATCAGATGCCCATTCTGATTTCTATAATCAGAAAAATCGAAGTCTTGATCAACCCGTCATAAGTTGCCCAACAGAGATGCTGGAGTTGGAGAATGGAGACACCAGAGCTGAAAGGGACACCGATGTCGTTGATGGCCATCGTAGAAGTCGATTGTAACGGCAAAAGGGCTCCCCTTTTCGTTGAGGCGAGATGAGTGACAAGGAGGGAGAGGGAGGGGGGTTTTCAACTTCCGGCGACGTGGTGTCGATGGCCAGTGTGCGATGTTCGACAGTCGGATGGGTTTCGCAGCTGCATTGTCTCCTATGCTATTTGGGAACTAGGGTAGAGGGTCGGGAAGCGTATTTGGTTTTTTTAACTTTTTTTTTCTTTTTTTTAATTTAGTGAATCGGTCCAACTGGTTCACCTGTTTGAGCGTTTTTTTGTTATCAAACCAGATCGGTGCCAAGACCGGTTGGCGGTCGAACCGGCCGGTTCGGTTTGATTTTAATAACACTGATCTCAACCTAATCTGTGGTTGTAAATTATGTTCGGGGTAAAATTGGAGCATAATTAATAGCTAAAAAAAATCCCTTTGTTTGGTATTCTTGCAGGTAAAAGAGGAGGATCAAAAGTGCCTTTGGAAGGAAACGAATTCTCCACATTGAAAGTTATACTTATTCCTAATTCTGGAGGCAAATCAAGAATATATGCATTTGATCCTAATTTTCGTAAAATGCGAAAAGGATCATTAACTTGCGCATGCAACTTTTTAAAAGAATTTTGAGGAGATTTATCAGGTTGCATAGAACAATAATCACCTTCATCAAACCAATGATGCTTATAGTGTATATCAGCAACAAGCTTATAAGTTTTATTACTTAGTGCAATTTTCCTAGTGTCATGAACATTATGAATATGCTATGCTATAGTAAAAGCAGAAACATGAATACCGGGTGACAAGGATATAAGATCAATGAGAGCATGAGGAGTAAAACTTTGGATAATCTCAAATGAGGATTTTCCCGTGGATCTATTAACAAAATTATTATAGGCAAACTCTGCAAAGGGCAAAACTGAATCCCAAGTACCTAAGTGCTTACCTACTAAACATCTAAGTTAATTTCTCAAACTTTAGCTAACAACTTTGGTTTGACTATCAGTTTGTGAGTGAAAAGTAGAAGAAAATTTTAGTTTAGTACCAAAAAGGTTTTCACAATATAACTCAAAAAATGAATGTCTCTATCCGATACAATAATAGATGGTAATCCATGTAATCTGACAATCGCCTTGAAAAATAATTTTGGTATGTCCCTAAACTCATTCAAAAGATTTGCAATTTCTAATGATTGAACAATAGACTTATCTACACAGACACTAGACTTAGACTTTCTTATCAACATCAACACTAAACCAAACTCTCTACTCTTCCTTTCAAATTCTCTTTTAGCCAAAATATGCAGAAGTCCTTTATCTGGGGGTTTAATGAGATTTTTTTTTTGAGATCTTTCTCTCATTGATGGTTTGGCCGGTCTCAAAAGAATAAATTTTCTATTGTGTTTGAAAAAGTATGTATTTGATTTTTCATAGTGTATGACATTCATATCGAATAACCAAGGATGACGAAGTAAAATATAAGTCACATCCATTGAAAGAACATCACGTAATATCTAGTCTTCATAATCTACATTTTAATTGGAACCAAACATCTTTCATGCATTGGTAGTGTAGTTTTATCTACCTATGCCGCTTTGTATAGTTTAGGATGGGGCTCAAATTTCAATTTCATCCTGGCTATATTAGCCTTTGAAACAACATTCATGGAACTACTCCCATCAACATCAACTTTGCATACAACATTACCACATGTGAAAAATGCATAAAAAATGTTGATACGCTTCCAATTATTTTTAGAATTAGGAGTAGATCGGATACATCTCATGACACTTATATGCTTAAAATCATACTGACTTTCATCATACTCTAGATCTAGGACCTTAGGTTAATCTAATGAATCAACAACACAATCTATTTCACTCTCATCATAATCTTCAGTTATCTCAATTTCTATTGTAAGAGTACGATTAGGACAATGTGATGTAGTATGACCCATGTTATGACATTTCAAACATTTAATCTCTGACCCTCTAGGATGTTGGTGGTATAGTTTTACGAGACTGATTATGATCATTGGGAGAAGTTTGACCTACATTAGATCCTGGAAAATTTGTCAATGACTCATCGACAGGACATTTGCCTAGATGTTTGAGTATAGACTGAGTTTGAGCTTTTAACTGCATTTGAAACTAGTTTTGAAGTTGGGACAAGGACTTGTGAAGTTGGCTTGTTTTAGTGATAGGTTTTCATATTTTTGAGCTAGAAAATCATATTTTTTATTGAGGAGGTCATAGGTTTGGGACAATTTCTCAATTGTACTCGTGAGTTCTACATTGGTAACCATGATGGGTGCAACACAAGTGGCTTAGAATGAATGGATGATGCAATTTAAAAGCATAAATACGTATGCCACTATAATAAAAAATTCACACCAAAGTAATTAGTTTAAAGATGCTAAATAAGTCACTAAAGCAAGCAGAATAAAAGAAGGGATTTTAATTTGACTAACGAATAAAAGTTTAATTAAAGTTCAAGTAGAAGAAATGTACCATTTAAGAAGTCCTAATAACCTTTCTCAAATACTTGTGTACCAAACTGCAATTTTTGAAAGAAAGAGCTTGCTGAAATTTTTGAAAAATAGGCTTTTCTACTATTTCTGGCAAAGGCAAGGGTTTTTCTGAAATGTCTGAGATAGAGGGTCTGTTTTGGGAATTTAGAAAGTAGGGATTGTCTTGCAATTCTCCAAGATAGGGATCTTTCGTAATTACACAAACTGGAAGGGAGTTTCTGTAAAACTTGGCTTTAATTCTAAACAAAAAAATAGATGGGTTTGTTTGAAAAACTTCCAAAACCCAAATCCCTCTCTTTCTCATCGTCTTCCTCGATTGTCTGCAGCAATTGGTGGGTTTCAAAACCCATTGGAGATATTCGTTGGCGACACTAGAGAAGCTTTTCGACGTCGTTGGAGTTGTTGGAATCGAAGAGGACAGCCATGGGTCCACAGTGATCTGGAAGCGGAGGCTTCGAAAAGAAGCTCCGAAGCCTATGATGCGGTTTTCGACGCTGTGGGTTGCTGGAGAAGAGCCAAAAGGCGTCGGAATCAAGACAAGATGGGCTTGGTGGCACCGGATGGGAAGAAAAGACCTGTTAGAGTCGTCCGAGCTATCGTGCAACTTGGGCAACATCACAAAATGATGGGTTCAGACACTGTAGCTCGCCGGAAATGAGGAAGATGGCTTCCGATGAGCTTGGCCAACACTGCACATTATTAGAATCGAAGTGAAACCTTCGAAGTTGCTGAAAATTGACACAGTAACCGCCAAATTTGGAAGTCGTGGCCTTGACACCGATTTTCAACAATAGAAGTGATGAATTTTTTTGTTGAAAAGATGAGTTGCGGAAGATGGAGTTCGTGCGTAGTCCCAAACAATTACGGAATTGTGTTGATTAGTGACAATAGATGAAAATTTCACCTAGGGTTTACTCTGATATCAAATTGATGTAAAATAAGTAGGAAGAAAAGAGAAGAAAGAGGAAGGATCCTCTCAAGAGGATTAAAAAGGAAGAAAGGGAAGAAGTAGAGAAGAATTTAGGCAGAATGAGGCAAAAAGAAACAATTTATTTCAATTTTCAAGTGTTCACAATCCTTATACAAGTTACTCTATTTATAGACTTGAAAGCAAAATCCTAAAAATATACATAAAATACGTGTGACAAACAAAATCTCAAAAATAAGCTCTAACCCAAATGCAATGTTTGAAAATTCCTAATAAAATAAACAAAGCCTAATTGCTACGATTGTGCCTAGAATAAATAAGAATTGGGCGCACATCATGATCCCCATCATAAAGTATTCTAGAACTGACTCTTCGGAAATTTCTTACTGTTTATAGCATTAGTAGCTGATGAATTTTATTTTTTCAGGGTACATGTCACCCATTAGTGGTAGAATAAATCATCATAATCTTATAAGCCCTTCATGCTTGCTAATTAGGTTTCACTACTACAATCTTGTTCCACCATTCGGTTCTACCAGGTAACATATTATTATATTAGTCAATGCTTACCTCGTCTGACACAATGAATTCTGTTGAAGCTTTTTGTGTATGCATGTTTTTATTCATTTTACACTTGGCATTATCCCTATACCATGTTGACATCATTTCCAGGTTTCATATCTAGGTTTCCGAAAACCTCCTAGGTTTACTTCTATCTAGATGTGTTTCATCATTTGAATGGATCTTGTTATCCGAAATTGTTTTATGGTTGAATGATATTGCCTATTGATGTGTATGAGCCATGTAAGATTTTTGAAGTTTGTGATTTTGGACTTACATATATCAGCTGCATTATTATTTTCTCTTCCTGAAAGTTGTCAAAATTTGGAATATAACAGGTTATTAAGGAAGATATGGAGAGATCCTATAGAAATGCCAACATGAAACCACTGAATCATTCTACATATTTGAGACTGCAAGTATTACGAGAATACTTTTGGGATGTGGATGACAAGTTATCCATCCTTTCTCAAATAACCCTATCTGATTTGAAGGCTTTTATTCCAAAGCTTTTCTCCCAGGTAGATGACTAGTCTTCCATATTAATATTTATTGCCTTTCCTGCATATCTGAGTTTGTTTCTGATATTTAAGGATTTCAGATAATCCATCACAATACAACTTTCAGATTTTCCTGCTCAAAATTGATGACACAGCGGGCAGGTGTTCATGTTGTGTTTAATTTTTCTCACAATGTTTGCTTAAGAAGTGTGAAAAGTAGGCCTTTCTTGAAGATTAAATTTACAAAATGAACTGTGCTACATGTGTCAGTAGGATATTTGAATCACCATGTGCTAATGCAAGCAAATATATTGAATCCAACTTGTTCATCTGGTGGGCTAGGCTCAGTGCCTGTTCCATTCTTGCAGTTGGCCTTGTCAGCCTTGGATGAGATGAGTTAATTGAATTCTGGAACATTTGCTGAGTTTATTTTATAAGACCTTTTTCTTTTCGTGCATATGTAGCTCTTGAATATTATGATGAGGCTATGTTGGGCCAAGGATGCAGAAACAGGTTCACTGTATGGATGGTTGTGCTCCTGCACATTGAATAGTATTGGAGATCACATTGTTGTACGTAGCTGCCATATTTCTCTGCAAAGGCATGTGACTTAAAAATGCTGAGATAAAAGCACAACACTTTTTTTATGGGAAAATTATTTTTTGCCAATAACAGATTTGGCAGACGTCCAAAGACAAACTTTTCTTCTTTGTAATACTCATCTGAATACTTGCATAGCCTTTTGTTTATCTTTATATTGATTAACATTTTCATTCCATGCATGTAAATCAATAGATGTTTATTGAGTGCCTTTGCCATGGCAATTTATCGAGGGATGAGGTATTTGGTATATCAAACTCCTTAAGGACTATATTGGCTGTGGAGCCACTACCAAGTGAAATGAGGCATCAGGAGCGTGTCATCTGTCTCCCCCTTGGTGCCAGTTTTGTTAGAAATGTGTTTGTGAAAAATAAATCTGAAGTGAACTCCGTCGTCGAGGTAAGTTGAATCTCCTTCTTCAACCTTTTATTATCTTTTTTTATCTTTCATGAGAAATTTTAAGGAATTTTCTACTTTATTTGCCTTACCTGAATCTTTTCTTTTGCAGATTTACTTTCAAATTGAGCAGGATATTGGGGCAGGTTGCTCCAGGATGAGGGCTATCACAGATCTTTTTTCAGATATTGTGGAAGAACCTTTTTTTGATCAGTTAAGGTAATGCAATTCATTCAGTAGGTTTTTGCTTGTGTTGTTTGCCTTTCCATCTTACAGTGTATGCTGAATCTTCTAAATAAGTGGAATTTTGTGATTCTTTGTTACCAGTTTTGATGGGGATCGTGATGCGCGCCTAATTCGTACATATTCTAGGCGCAATCGTAGTAATTAGGGTTTCTTTATTTGATTAGGGATTTGAAGGTATTTTGGTATTTTACTTGGTACTCGCATTTTATGCATGTTTAGGGTTTTGCTTTCAAGTTTATAAATATGGTAGCTTGTATTAGGATTGAGACACTTAATTTTTGAAATACATTGATTACTTTTTTGCTTGCCCTAATCCTCCCTAAATTCTTCCCTTTTTTTTTTAATTTTTGAAATACATTGATTACTTTTTTGCTTGCCCTAATCCTCCCTAAATTCTTCCCTTTTTTCCCTTCTGCTCTCCTTGAGAGGTTTCTTCCTCTTTCTTCTAATTTCTTCTTACCTGTCCTGCATCAATTTGGTATCAGAGCAAACCCTGAGAATTGTCTCTCATACCTTAAATTCTAATACCATTGTTCGCATCAAGCTGTTTACTGTGCTTCAATTCACTGTTCACATCAAGGCTTATATAGTGATTCGATCAATTGTTCCAGTCAGCAGGGTTGAGCCAAGACGACAAGTCGGACATGATCTTCTTCATATTCGGCACCTTCTGTGTCAGCTTCCGGTGATTTCGAGGGCTCCCACTTCGATTCTGATGACATACAGCGTTGGTCGGGCTCAAAAGGCTCATTAGAAACTATCCCCGTTGTTTCTGGTAAGTCACAACTTTGGAATAGGGTTTTCACATCTAGTGGTGTTTCTTCTTCAAATTTGGCAGCCTATCTTGTCGGAAACCCTATAAAAGGATTCGGAACCCACCTTCGACGCCTCCCTCTCTAGCTCCGACGATCTCCTAGCGTCAAAGCTCTCAATCCGACAGTTCCAGCGGCTGTCCCCTTCGATTCTAACAACTCCATCGTCCCTGACCATCTTCTGAGCCGTTGGAAACACCCAACCATTTAACCGACGTCAACAAAAGTCGCGATCGAAGCCCTCTAGTGGTTGTCTTCTTCGATTCCGACGACTCCAGCATCTTCGACCACCTTCTGTGTCATCGGAAACGACTGACCATTCCTCCGACGAGAACATCAGTAGCCGTTGATGATTTGCAGTGGTGTTAAGAACCCATCTCTTGTTCGTTCGTGCACAGACGGAGATGAAATCAATTTGTGGAATTTTTCTGAGAAATTCAACTCTAGTTGAAGATAGATTTTATTAGCCTTTTTTGAAATGAGATGTTGCTAGAGTTGTATCTATGTGTCGGGCATGTTAGCTAGCAAAAACAAAAAAACAAAACACAGAGTTGTACACACCATTACCTGTTCCACACTCCTTGACAAGATATTAGCATGGATATTATTCTTGGTTTGCCTAAGACTCCTAGAGGGTTTGATTCTATTTTGATTGTGGTGGATCGATTCTTAAGGATGACTTACTTTCTACTATGTCAAAAGACTGCTGATGCCTCATACGTGGCAAAATTGTTTTTCAAGAAGATTGTCAGACTGCATGGGTTGCCATCTACTATTGTGTTTGATAGGGATGTCCGTTTAGTGAGCTATTTCTGGAAGACTTTGTGGAAACTTTCTGGGACTAAATTGAAATTTTCTTTTGCTTTTCACCTACAAACTGATGGTCAAACCGAGGTTGTTAATCGAAGTTTGGGAGACTTACTTAGATGTTTGGTAGGTGAGCATTTAGGTACTTGGGATTCAATTTTGTCTATTGGAGAGTTTACCTATAATAATTCTGTTAATAGATCCGTAGAAAAGTCCTTATTTGAGATTGCTCAAGGTTTTACTACCCATGCTTTCATTGATCTTGTACCTTGATACTCGTATTTCTACTTTTGCTGACATATTTTCATAGGACATTCATAATGTTCATGCCACTATATGAAGGAAAATTGCACGAAGTAATGAAACTTATAAGCTTGTTGCTGATTTACACCGTAAGCATTATGAATTTAATGAGCGTTATTATGTTATGGTTTGTATGCTACCTGAGAGATTTCCTAAAAATTCTTTTAAAAAGTTGTATGCACGAGCTAGTGGTCCTTTTCGTATTTTACGAAATTGTATATATTTTTGACTTGCCTCCAGATTTAGGGATTAGTTTAACTTTCAATGTGGAGGATTTGTTTTCTTACAGAGGCACCTTCGAGCCTCCTCTTTTACCTACAGGTGTACCAAACCAAGGAGTTTCTTTCGCTTTGGAATCTGTTTCAGTTCTACCAAGATAACAATTTACACCTACAGATCAGGTTCAGAGTACTCTCAAAGATGAGATCATAACTTCTTCTAGCGGACTACATAGGCATCTTGTGAAGTGGAGAAACAAGTTTGACATTGATGCTACATGGATGTCCGAAGAGGAGCTTTAGGCATTGGACCCATATTTACTTGATCAGTATCATCATGCGAACTCTCCGGCGGAGCGTTCTTTCAAGCGGGGGAGAATTGATGGGGATCGCGATGAGCGCCCAATTCGTACATATTTTAGGCACAATTGTAGTAATTAGGGTTTCTTTATTTGATTAGGGATTTGGGGTATTTTGGTATTTTACTTGTTACGCGTGTTTTACGCATGTTTAGGGTTTTGCTTTCAAGTCTATAAATAGGGTAGCTTATATTAGGATTGAGACACTTGATTATTGAAATACATTGATTGCTTCTTTGCTTGCCCTAATCCTCCCTAAATTCTTCCATACTTTTCTCCTTTCTTCCCTTTTCCTTCCCTTGAGAGGTTTCTTCTTCTTTCTTTCAACTTCTTCCTACCTGTCCTTCATCAAGTTTGCATGGGATTCTCATAGCCCAAGTTTGTAATATTGGTGCCTTCCATTGGTTTTTAGATCATTGTGCTGATGCACCTTCTCCAGTCATTCAATGATCCAGAAACTCCCAAGATTGGAAATGTTTTCAATATTTTCTTTGCTCCTGCTTTCATGAAATGTGCTTCTTGTCCATCCACTACCTTTGGATTGCCCGTTGGACGATTGGAATGCATCTCCTTGGGCATTTGTAAAGCTCATTGGTTTGAATAATTGCCTTTTATATAGATTAGTCACCATGGATGCCAGACAATCACTTTGTCAACTGCCAAGTGCTGATCGTCATTTCATTTCTTTTTATGGTTGCCAGCTTTTACTGAGTAGGGTGCCTCTGTACTCTTTTGCAATTTACTGGTGGTTCCCACCCTTGATTTTCTTACGGGTTTAGTATGTTGTGTAAATGATTGAGTTCCATCAAACCCTTCATTAGGTATATAGATGAAAGCTTAGCTGAATTTGTTGAACTTTGCAACTCATTTGGTCCTGTGAATGAACAATGTGCATATGTCTCAAATTGTTCCTTGCTAGCCTAACTCAGTTTTGGATCATCCTGGGTTTTAATGTGTTTTAATGCATTTAATGGAAGTAGATGCAAGCATTGTGGACCCAAAAACAATTCAGTATACCATAAGCTTATGGTTGTGCAGTTTCCATTGAGCCAAGCCCCAATTGTTAAAGAGAGTATGGTGGAGAACCTATTGGGTATACCTACAAGATATGATCAGTTCTGCAGCAGTGGCTGCTGAAACAGAGAGAATTAAATGTTGGAATTTGTTTTTCTATAATATGCTATTGATAGTCTCAGTTCTCGTGCCAAATTATTGTTTGATGAGAATTCTTGTAATGTTAAGAGTGCTTATTGAAGGTTTACAAACTTATTCTGAAATGTAGGACAAAGGAGCAGCTTGGATATGTTGTTGAATGTGGTCCCTGGATGACGTATCGTGTAGTAGGCTTTTGCTTCCGTGTGCAATCTTCAAAGTATGACCCATTTTACCTACATGGGAGAATCGACGAGTTCATAACCAGTGCCCAAGAATTACTGGTATGATTTGTATTTATTGCCTTTAACTGTTTCAGGTTGGATTGGAGTAGCATTTCCAAAATCTTTAATAACATTGACTTGACACATCAGAACCTTGCTTCCTACACGAGAGTGAATTGCATAATCAAGAAGATTTCTTTTGAAAGATGCTAAATGTTTGTTTCTTGGTTCACCCTTCATTTTCTTTGACATTTTCTTACCTCTAATGTATCTAGTTTTTCCATGTCATGACCTATATTTTCTATCATCAATCCTATCATTCCCTAAAAATGCCCATCTATTTCATCTTTCTTTCTGCTCCACTGATGATATCGTCACTCCTACTATATTATTTACTTTAGATTTCAAAACCCTCTGTTACCCCTATCCAAAGATTCCAAACACCCTCTGAATGACTAGAACCCTCATTCTCTAAATATTCAAATTCAGAAGATCACATTTCAAAATATTGAGTTCAAGTGTTTATAAACATCTTAATTTTGGCTGAAGGCCAGAGTTTCTGATATTCTAAATAAACACCAAGTATTTCCTTATGTAGTCCAACATCATGCATGGGTTGCCACATTCTAAAATGAGTACTTTCAGTTGTGTCAATGCATTTATCATAAGTTGTAACCTTTGCTATCGACATTCCTTCAATGTGAAGCACGGGCATGTGACAACTTGATGGTCTAATAATAGCAGTTCTAGCTTTGTTGCAACTTCTCCCCGCACAATGAGATATTTTCAGTTCTGCCACACAAATGTTGTAATCTTTGCTTTCATGACATATCTTCAAAAGTGAAGCACGAGCATGCGGCAACTAGATGGTCAAATAATAGGTAAGTGAAAGATCCACCCCAAGCCACCCACCCAAAAACAAATAAAATAAAATAAAGTAAAAAAATCCCCCTAAACAGGGACATAGGGAGGGAGACTTTCGTGTTTAGTGTTATTAAAACCGGACCAGACCGGCCGGTTCAACCAGTTCGACCGCCATCTGGTTCTGACACCAGTTCGATTAAGGCCGGTCCGGTTTGATGGTAAAAAACCGACGGAATTGGATGAATCATGGTGAACCGGTCCAACCAGTTTGTCCCCAAAATTTTTTTTGGAAGAAAGATAAAACAAAAAACAAAAAGGTTGAAAATGCCTCTAGTTTCCTTTGCCCTAAATTGCAAACGCCTTTTCTTCTTCCTTCCTCGCATATCTCCATCAATTCTAAAAATGGTGCACGAAGGTGTTCTTTTGGGGATGGGGAATCCCCTTCTCGACATTTCTGCAGTCGTAGACAAACGATTTCCTTGACAAGTAAATCCATCTCCCTCACTTCTCTTTCCATCACCTTTTCGTCCGCAAATCTCAGCTCGTAGAAACACAGATCCCAATTTTCAACTCTCAGAGATTTGATCTGCTCGATTTTTACTGTTCTCGATGTTCCTTGCATGTCTGCTATGTTGAATTGAGAATTCGAGATCCAGATGTTTGTTCGCTGCTTTTCGGTAGCTGTAGATGCAAGATTTGGCAGGTTGACATTTTTTCCAGATTTATTTTCTGGTTGTTGGGGCCGTGGATGAAATTTCATAATTGGAGCTGCTTTTGTTTGTTTGGACTGTGAAAGCTATAATTCTGGGACTGTTTTGATCGGGTTAGATTAGGAGGATGTAGATGATTTTAATGAATTTTGAGATACTAGTTTGTAGAAATTCTGTCTAAATTTGAATTTCATTTTTGCTTTGGTTTCAAGGCTCCCACTTATGCATTTGAGCTTTCAGTACGTAGGATCTAATCTAAATTTGATTTGCATCTTTATTAACTTTTATGCATTTGAACTGTCAATAACCGTAATTTATCTACTTCAAATTTGAGTATTTTAATTGATTCTAGGATTTCTAGCTGCTGCATTTCCATTTAGAAATGGAGCAAATTTCTCAGCTCATTTGGGGTCATGGCTCCATATTTTCGTGACAGCAGATATTATTATTATTTTTTTTTGTCAATTGCCAAGGGGAAAATATGATTGCTTTAATGTAACAGCATTTTTTAATAAGAAAGAAAATCTGGTTTCCAAAATTCGGATCTCATTGTCTGAGCTTTTATTATTTGTTTATTTATTTATTGTATTCTTGCAGCTTGCAATTTTTTTATGGCTATTCTTTCATTCATTTTTTCTTTATAATATAAAATACTCCGCCATGCTTTTATCTGAATCTGGATCAATCAAAATTATGTCATCCTCAAACAAAATATGGTTTTCTTGATCATCAAACAAAATTTACTTTTCTTGATCATCCATAGTCAATGCGAAAAGATCTAGGCTGAATGTAGATGCTGTGTATGCTTCTTGAGATTTTGTCACAATAGCAGCATCTGCTACTTGCTTAATTGCATTGGAAACCAGAATTTTGACTTTGATGTTAGGAGGCATTGTAATTAGGCTCGATTTTATTTATTTATTTATTTTACTTGCATAATTGAGCTATCCATGAGTAATAATTATGCATTTATGCCTTTTCATCTGATTATCATACTATATTCTTTGTTGTCTTGGGCTATAGAATTATTCCTTCATGCATAATATAATTATTATATTATTAAATTCTTTTTATAATATTTATATATTTTTAAAATTATTAAATCTTTATGATATCATAATTATATAATGATGACGTCATGGTTCAAACCGGTTCAATTGAATAGTCCAACTGGTTCAAACCGAACCAGCCCATCGGCCGGTTCAAATGCCGGTATGATTTTGATAACATTGTTCGTATCATTTATTAAAAACAAATAAAAAATAGTACTTGCTAAAACAGCCCAAGGCTGACCAAAAGAGGCTAAAGAATGACTAATGTTATCTGTCATAGAGCCAATCTACCTGAAGATGGTTGATTTAAGAGGAGTAAATGTGTTGTTTACCTGGAACTCCATTGGACATGCCTGATTGATTATTGAATCCGGAATGCAGCCCTTAGTATTTCTAATTCTGACAGATACTGAGGATAGCCCAACCAGATGGTGCCAATGATACCACAGTTCCTAAGGAACGTCTAGGTCAGATGGTGCCAATGATACCACAGTTCCCAAGGAACATCTAGGTTATTTTTCCAACCTCAACGAGCATTGTCATTCACTTTCCACCAAACAATTTAAATAAGCTGAACGTCAGGCACAAAGTTGTTTCGATCTGTTAGAGGAAGCACAAAGCCCTGAATCTGTACGGACCAAAAAGCAGTGTGACCCACTTGGTCCCAGGTTTCTGACACCAATGTTGAGTCTAAAGGAAGAGGATAACAAATCTCGCTGACCTCATAAGTGACAATTAATGACTGATCCAGCTAGTTAGACATATGGAAGTTATCCATCCTGTTCATCAGATGGTCTTTCCTATTCCTAGTAACAGTTATTGACTCTTGGTTTGTTTGAACCTTTTGGCTGAGTTAGATGAGTCTTACTCAACTAAAAATTGAGCCAGATTGGACCTTTTGTACATTGGGACCCAGATAAGTTGCTGATCACTCAATTTCTGCTGCTGCTGTTAGTTTTCTTTCATCTTTTAGGCATTTGGAGGTTTTTGATCCTCTCACAGCATTCCACATGGCATTTTCTTTGCACACCAATATTCAGGGAAAGAATGATTCTGCCACAAAATTTCTGATGTATTTATCTGCATGCATACCTTAATGTTTGGATGTGTGGATTTTAATTGTTTTTTGGTCATTACAGGATGGGATGGATCATGAATCATTTGAGAATTATCGGAGCGGATTAATAGCAAAGAAATTGGAGAAAGACCCATCACTTACTTATGAAACCAGTCACCATTGGAGCCAAATTGTTGATAAGAGGTTGCTGCTTCTTTCCCTTTAATCGTTAAATAAATTTCACTCATCTTCTGTCATGAACCTTGTGGTGGCAATCTAAGAAACTCAGGGATCTTATCAATTGGTCGAAATAAGATAGCCCTCTTCATTAAGGTGGCTCCAGATGCATCTGATGGTGAGCATTATTTGTTAAATCATGACCTGCCATTTTGGCAATTCATTGTTTAAAAAACCAGACCAGACCAGCTGGGTTTACCCAGTTTACTGGAGCAAGTCTCTGGTCAATCCAGCCGGGCCCTAAAACAGTAGGTGGGTTAAAAAATGTCCAGAAAACTGACCTATCAAATGAAATATTTATCAAGTTTGTTAAAGTTGTACTAGATAGCTCAGCTATTACAACACTGCCCTTTTAACAGTTCTTGCCAGGATTCAAACCTCAACAATTCTATTTTTTTAGTTAAGCTTTTCATAATCATTTTCTATTTAGTAAAAAGTAGGAAGGATTGAAACCAGTTTGAAGTGGGGTTTGAATCAGACGCTCAAGTAACTGGTTTGATGGGTATCTGGTTTCTAAAACATCGGTACTGGTAGATAATTTTCAGCGACTGTGACTGGCCCTACAATAACACGTTGGCACATTTAGTATATCTGTAGTGTCTTGTGGACATTCTCTTGCACTTCCATTCTCTTCCAAAGGGCATTGAATGACTTTATCTTCGGAGGACCTGAGATTTTGAGAGTAAACCCTTCCAAGTTAAACTCCACACCTTTCTTGTTCAATGATCAGGTATTTGTTTGGCATGTCAAAGCTGGAGGCAGAAGAGCTTGAGCACATTCAGAAGAGTGATATTGTTGATTGGTACAACACGTATTTGAGACCAGTATCTCCAAAACGTCGACAGCTTACCATTCACATCTGGGGCTGTAACACAAATATGGAGCAGACAGAAAAACAAACCAAATTTGGGGCTGTCATTGAAGACCTTGCAGCTTTCAAGAAGTCTACAAAGTTCTACAAAAGCCTGTGTTGAATGAATATAGGAGTAGTCAGCATCACCTTTAAAGATCATTACCCTACCATCTCCAGCTTCTTCGTAAAGTTGGCCATTTTCAGAAATAGACTCTAGCAACAGGATTTGCCATATTGGTGGATTTTTCATGGCCTGACACCATGGGCGACACTGGACTAATAGCCATGGCTATGCATCTTGACCCCAATTTAAGGCGAGAACCTGATGGTCCTTAGAAATCCTTCAGTCAACTATTATGTTTAATTCCATCAAACTGAGCCATTCATTATTGAAATTTGGTCACTTGTAAGATCAGGCTGACCAAGCTAGAATAGGTAAAGTTTTCATGGTAGGAATATTGGCTTGCTGAGTCATTCTTTTAGTTAAGATGAATAAATTTATTCAGCTGGTTATTTCTTTTCAAGGGAAACTGATTTCTTCCCACTGATTGGTAGTCTATTGTAATGCAGCAGATTTGTCTTTTTCAGAAAATCTTATTCTAGATATTGGAAGCTGACTCTCTACAAACTAAGGTTGTAAATCGGTTTGGGTTCAACCTGAACTATGAACCTGAATTTAGGGTCGGTTTGGGTTGGCATTTTGACAAATTGGGTTTAACCTGACCTGATTTAAGAAATCGGGTTGGTGCGGGTTGGAGGGTCGGGTAACCTATATATATATATATATATATGGTTCTGCTCACCCCCTTAAATCCCGAATTACCCTGGTTCACTTGTCCCCTCTCGGCCTCCCCAAATCCACGAATTGCGTCCCCTGACATTCCCCCAACTACGCCACTGAACTGAAGCACGAAAGGCTAGATTGCTGGAAGCGTAAGCCAAAAGCCATCAATCCTGCTAACTGCCAACGCCATTAACGAATAGCAGAGTAGCTTGCACCCGCACCCACAGGCCGTAGTACAGTGCTGCAGCAGGCATCATGACTGTCTCCATCTTCTCCTGCAAAGCTACCCACAGCACCCACACCAGCAAGCTGTAGTACAGCTCGCAGCACAGAGGCTCTGCACCTATGCACTAGCATGCTCTACACCCGCAGGCTCATTAATCAACCTGATTCCAACCCGATGTTTTTAGAGTTTGGTTGGGGTTCTACTGGTCAACCTGACACCCTACTACAAACTACTAGCTGACTTCCCGTCTTTTGCTTTCGAGGGTTGTTTAGTAGTTTCTTTGTTGGCGGTGGGACCCAAATACAGCTTGGTTTCTACTGAAGACTCAAAACTACTGCTATAGGCTGTACAAAAAAATAGCCAGCTTGGGCTCTGTCGTTTGAAGCTTCTGAGAGAAGTTAGCATTGGACGATCTGTGTAAACGATCAGATTCCACCTTGTATGGTTGAGTATGTTGGTTAATCAATATGCATGCATTTCCTAGTCGCTCGAAGTGTTTAGTTTTCACGTTGGGCTGGGCTGTGAAAGGAGATGAAGAAAACTTGATCCACACTCGACTGACGTTCCAAAATGATAACAAATGAATGATGTGGTTATTTATTCTCTCTGTGAGAGAGAAAGGAGGCCATTTCAAAAAAATCACTAAATTTTCAATGTAAGAGACACATAGAAGGCCCTGTCAAAACTATCACTAAATGTAAGAGATGCATAAAAGATGGAAGAATCTCTCTCTCTCTCTGCCCACACACACAGACACACACAAGAGAGAGAGAGAGAGAGAGAGAGAGAGAGAGAGAGTATTTGTAAGGCAGGCATAAAAGATGGAAGAAAGGGAGAAGAGGCCATTTGAAAAAATTTCACTAAATTTTAAATATACGCCATGGTAAAAGAGATGTATAAAAGATGGAAGAATCGTTAGGAGTACGTGGCAGGCATAAAGGACGGAAGTAACAGAGTAAAGGCCATTGAAAAATTATCGCTAAATTTTAAATATAAGCCATAATTTTAGATATCGCAATTACATCGTATTACTGCATAAGATTATCATCAAATTTGCATAACCAAATGCTCATATGACAGAACAAGAGTATCAATTTTGTTTTATATTAGTGCTTGGTGCTATTCAAGGCAATAGTGCTTGTGGTTGATGCAAGGCCCCATAGGATTTTACAGAAAATAAACCATGTGCTTGCCAAGATGCATCCAAAAGGCTGCCGAGATCAATGCATGCTTAAACTCAACTATTTAATTGGTTATTTTTATCCATGAGAATTGTGAAATTTGGGGTATATATTATACTAAATTTCATGTTAAGATTTTCCCTTTTTCTTTAGTTGTCAATGCATCCATGTATCTCATGCATTTTATTACATAATGCAACACAAATTTCGTCATGAACTTTGCACATGAAATATGAGCTTTTTCTACATTCTTAGCTTTCAAGGCAAGCCCAGTAAGGGATTTTAATCCTTTTGGTCCTAGTGATTTTCTACTGTAGCAATCTTTATGGGACTTGGTCCTATTCAGTTGAACGCACAAGACCAAGGTCTAGATGACCCAACGTTGTCCTGATGATTTTGGAGCTATAAACAGGTGGTGGGTGCTTGATCATGCAATTGTGAGAAATTTCAATTATTTCACAAGTCCACATGGTTCACTGAATCTGATCACCTCATGAAATTATGAATAAACCAATCTCCCCATAAATATTCAGCTAAACTGCGTAGTAAGAAATATATTGCAAAACTCACACTGAGGTAGACAGAGGTGAAATTTTATTGAATAGATGAATAGACCATGCCACTAAGATATCCTAATGTGGGAGATGTAGCCCTCCACAGTCTTGGCCTCTTGGACCGTTTTTAAGGCTGACATTGACTGTTGATACTTTCATAAATATTCATCAACCGTCACTTCCATAGATATGAGTTATCTGTTCCCTCTAGTTTCTGATGTGTCCATGACACATGCAATTGCCGGTTGTGGGACTCAAAAGCTACTTTAGAGATTCTCTTATAAGCCATGACCATTTCATTCCTTATCGCAAGCATGATGGACCCCTTCATTGACCAATTTCAGAGTTATCAGAGGTTCTTCTAGTCCCCCACAGACCAACAACACACGTCTTCCAATTGCAGCCTTCAAATAAGAGCTCTGTATCATCCAATACAAGTCATGGTCCATACATTTTGTGGGCCAATAGAGCAACGCCGAATATCGAAATCGAAGTGACCCACATGCCCAAAGAATCAAAAGAACAATACCCATGTCTTGGGATAGAGAATCATAAAATTCTCAAATGCTAACCTCAACATGCATGAAGACTCCCAACAGCATTTGAGTTCCAATGCGATGCAGCTGATTTATGACCAGACATCCTTGATCTGCTCACCCAACTGGGATCCTGCCTGGCCTACCACCACATGGGTTTTTTCAAGTTGATATCTTGTAGAAATCTGAAATTCATGCATGTGGACATGTGTGGCTATCAGTCACCAGGCCTTCTGCTACAGACTGGGATGGTAACCAATCACACAACTTGATTTTTAGGTCTATTTCAATAGGGCTGGGACCAGCAGACAACCCCTTGTGAAGGGCACTACCTCTGCTCCTAACCAGCAATACTAATGGATAGAACTCCACATGCCTTCATATGTGGTGTAGCTTTATCAGTCTACTGACATTCGTGTATTTGGCCATTCAAAGTAACCACAAGGCATTATCCCAACCCACACTACGAAAAAACCTGCTTTCTTCCTCACTAGGAAATGGGAAAAAGAAAAGTCCATTGCACACTTAAATCGGAACATCCAACCGTTATGGGTGCGGAACTTAATCATATTCATGATGTATTTCTCAATGCCTGAGAAATGGATAAGTCAAGGTTGAAGGTCCTGTCCATTTCAACCTTTTTCATATTTAGATAGAAGAGCAAATGATGTGTTCATGATGATCCAGAACTAGTCTATTCTTTTTAATCATTTGGCTTTGTCAATGGACCACAGGACAAAAATAACATCAATATGATAAAAAATAGTTAGAACATTGTTTACTTTTTTAGTGTTTCCTGATGGATCAGGAATTCATCACAAAGACTGTTTAATATGCTTGCGCACAGGTTATACTTTTAAGCGTGAATCGTTAGAAGAATTTAATACGTGCATCCAATGGAAGATGCTTCTACTTTCTTTTCTTTTTTTTTTGAATCATTCCACAGCAATTCTTTGATCTTGGGATATACACATACAAACATTGAAATATAGAAAAAAAATTAATAAAATTATTTATTTAGAAAGAATTTAAAAGGTATCAAGTGCACATTCATTTTTAAATGTTTTTAAATTTTTAGCACAAATAGGATTATAATAAAGAAAATTTCTAATATAATATATATATATATATTAACTAATATTATGATTGGTTTTGATGTTATCAAATGCCATTTTGAGTCAAAGTAAAAATGTTGCGCATACACACACACATATAAAAAAATGATTTTATATTATCAATTTCACCATAAGTATTTATGAAGTCTTTTTGTTTTGGCTCTCTTATATGATTAAGAAAAAAATCTAATCTAACTATTATATTTATTTTCGCCAATTTATTTAAGAACCCAAACATCATTTCGCTCATAGATATGAACTAAAAAATTGAAATCTGTTTAAGCTGAATATAGACGCATTAAGAACAATCTAATTGACGGACCAACAAGCTCATAATCAAACATCTATTTCTTTCAAAATGCTCTTCCTTCATAGATGATAAGATAAAATGATTCTATGAAATTATATGATATTTTAACGTTAGATAGGATATATTTAAATAAATTTCATATTTATATACATGCTATTTATTTTTTAAATAGTGTAAACTAAGCAAGTGTCCAATTAAGATGATTTTCATTGTTTTAATTAAGATGATACTAATAAATATGATAGTCAAACTGTTTTTTTAAAGATATTAGTGAGCCAAAATAAAAAGGTTCCATAAATACTTATTGTGAAACCTATCCTAATAATTTCTTTTATAAGGATCTATTGTTGCGGAACTGGCTTGTTCCATTTGGATTCACTTTAATGACTATATGAAATTTAATTTGACTATCAATTTTATTATTACTTTTTTAATTAGAAACCTAAATATCATCTACAACATTCGGATCATTAAAAAGTAAATATAACCCATTAAAATTATTTTATTATTAGATAAATTTTAAAGTTTTTAATTAAACATTTCTACAATCTAAGGTGTTCTTCATGTTTAACTAAATAATCCTATGAATGGTAATAGTATTATAATGTCTGAGTGGATGGATTTAAGAAACTTTCATATTTTATACATATTCATACTTTTGTTAAAAGGTATGGTCCCATACATGACTTCAATCGGAAGTATTTGTAACATGGTAGTTAGACAAATAACGTGGCACACAATGATAGAATTAGATTTTATATAATTATTAAGGTGATCCAAATCGAAGAAGTTTCAAGAAAACGAATTCCATAGAAGCAGCAGATCCCATACATATGTGCATATTTGTATATCTAAATTTGCACATATGTATGCATGTATTTTTAGTGATGATCTCCCTGCCACTGCATTTCTTAAAAAGCCCAGATATTATTCAACTCCAGCGAATTTGACTTTGGCGTTATTACAAGAATGAGAAATTTTTACCATGCACAGCTTTAATATGTTCTTTATTTTGCAATATTGAAAGAGTTTGGGGGTATATTTATTCAATGGAAAAAACCCAAGTCCGCTGTCCTTAGTAATCTTTCACAACGATGGTGTAGTGCATTCATTGGTTTTAAAGTGGTGTAAGTCTGCAAGCTTAAAGAGCCACCAACCCATTCTAGCAGTGGTTCATCAAATCAACATTATGGTTCCTTGAAGATGACGCCTAATCATATACCATCAAATTTGGACAACCTAATTCATTCTCTTAAATGTAGCATCAGTTGTCCTTCACTCTTCTAATTGACCCATCAATGGCATTGAAATTGCCAACCATCATCTAGGTGTTCTTCTCACGCAATCACATTCAAGCACATGATTTTTTTTATTTTTTATTTTTGAAAAGCCAATATTCACGAGCATTGTTTTATTGCAAACATTTGTCATTGTTCGATCTAACATAAAAGATGAGAAGAGGGGTAAAATCCATGAAAAAATTGCAAAAGAACTAAAAATAATAATATTAATAGACTAAAAAGTAATATCAGTCATAAAATGAATTAAGATAAAATAGATAAACTTTTTGAAAAAAGTATAAAAAATAATATAAAAAGTTTGATTATTATGAATAATTACAAGTAGTTAGATATTATATTAAATAAAAAAGAGTAAAAAAAGTGTTCCTACACCTCATTTACATGGAGATTTTATTCCTTTTCAGAATGAATGTTCCCTCAACTTAGGGTATGTGTCATGCCTGAGGCATGAGCGAACTTAGCGTAGTCGATATATGCCGAAATTTTTTCCAATTTTCCACAATGCATGGACGACTCCAAGATGAATGTGTTAATTAAACATCTGAATTATGGCTCACACCCACCAGTTCAAATTACCCCCAGTAGACAGCAAAACCAACAGCTAGCTCTTGTCCACACCCAGCTGCACGTGTGCTGATCTCATACCCAGCCTGGATGCTAATCATCCTACTCTAGCGACTATCGATCTTTTATCAGCAAAAGTAAATAAAAATATTTTAATGTGCACGCAAGGAAAAATATGGGTAGTTAGAAAACGTCCAAGAGTGATGAAATAATGCAAGAGCAGTGGCCGCAATGCACGGGGGCTTGCATGTGCCACTAACATGGCGGGCCAATGTACTGATACAAACCGCTACGTAGATTTCCTATCTGTCATTAGAAAAATGCATTAATATGATGCCCATATAAATAAAATCCAAAGAGACAAACACGCGTTGTGCATGCGCCACAGGTTTCCCTTTTCCTGCATTTTTAATTTGTCTCTCGGCAACCCCAACAACAACTAAATCTAAGGAATTAAACTCAGGCAATTAAGAACGGGATCGATTAGTTTCATTTTAATTATTGTGTTGTTATGTTCTCCAAGTTAGGTTGTCCACCAGTTGTCCTGCAGTGACTGCCATGTGCGGTGCCACCGACCACCCATTTGATGGTTTACTCTTATATTGCATGTGTGGTCAAGCTTTTATTTT
>JAYJMB010005599.1:0-49838 GCA_036873735.1 Pouteria campechiana
GCCTTATGGCCGATAATCTAATAACCTATAATTTGCTCTTTGTTTCTCACAACTAATGCTTGGCCTACTTACCCGTGAAAAATATTCACTGATTTTGTTGATCTTTGACAATTGATTCTCAAATTTCAAAAACTTTCATGGGTAATAAATGACCAGAAAATACACTCAATGCACAATCCAAGAATCAGCTCGCCTTCATTTTTAAATTATGGGTTGAATTGGGGTAAGCCTTTCATGGGTGCCCAAATTCTTTTCTAAGCCCAACGGATTATAGAAATTAATTTATTAATAATTACTACTCCATTCTTGCACAACTCCCAATATAAAAATGAAGGAATTTGTCCAAAGACAAGATTCTCACAGCATCACATATTGATTAGCTTTTTTATAGGCAACCGTCTCTAAAATAAACTCAAACCTTATTATTCTGTTCAAACTTGGCCAGCCATGATCTAACAATCAATCCGGCCTAGTACTGTTCAGCTATGAGACTATTAGACATGATCTGATGAGTTGTTGGGCGATTGAAATACAGAGCCGGATACAAGTTTTTTCGAGCATTGTGGGTTCTAATCATGAAAATCCCCCTTTATGCTAAGGCCTAATTAATGATATAGCTCTTGGTTCAAAAATGAGTATGTTCATGCTTTCTTTCCTGACAATACACATCCTCTGTAGAACATAAGTGCCATTTGAATTTGTGAGTTCTAACGATGAAATATTCCTTTTGACCCTTTTGGTTAATATGCAGAGTATGAAATTTGCATCGCTAGAAAACCAATGACTAACTCCATATTTAAGTTATTAATTTCAACCTAGAACATGGCTGATTTTAAGTCATGCGAGCTGTTTTCTCATCATTAATTGCCTGATGTTCTCTCGATACTGATGTCTCAAATGAGTAACTGTCAACGGAATGGATGTTTTGGTGCCACAAATTGTGATGAATCAACTACAGTAATTTATCACCATCCGACTGACTGCCCGGGCATTCTTGTGGCTCACAACTTGGTTTAATCGATTGGGGATAGGAAGAAGAATAATTGGAAAAAAATTGCAGATAATGCTAAATTCATGGAAAACAATAGAACCCAACTTGGATTAAACATAGTCAAAATCAGACACTTTTATGTCACTCTACCTGGGAAAATTTCTCTTCTGAATTGTTTCTCCTAATGATTTGTCTAAATAAGAACTGCACTGATCGTGTGCATGTGGTGACCTTGTGATTTTCTGACAAATAACAGACCATAAATCAGTGGGGCTAGTCTCTGATGAAAAATTAATATCAATGAAAGGCTACCTTCCTAACTAAGGCTGCTAGTTCAGCCCACTCCATTAATGGCTTAGCGTCATTTTCAAACTCTAGTTTTAAGATGTATAACTAAATTGTATACTGAAACCTATATACAAAAGAGTTCATGTGAAGTACTTAGGCAAATGAGTTGACAGGAAAAAAATATTTTCGGTGCACGAGAACGGTCTATTCGCTTGAACCCGGGGAATTTTATCTAGGTTCAAACACCTGATATTTCTCCATATTGAAATTAGTTCAACAGATAAATGCATTCATGTCTAGTCATTGTTCTTGCGAGTGTTGTGCCGTCAAAAGCAGAAAGGCCTAATCTACTAATAGCTTGACAGGTATTGGAACTGAAAATGCCGGTTCCGTGGTCCAAAAATAAGAAAATCGAGTTATTGGTAGTGGGATTTTCGTGCCCTTCAATGATGCCAGGGAATCTTCAAAAGCTTCTTTAACGAGAAAGCAACGACAGCAGGTAACGAAAGTATAAGAAAATGAGGCCACTTTTTAATCACCTATAAAGCTGGTTTTCTACCCACCATGAAATTCAACATCCCCACTTCAAGTTACCTCCCCATATCATTTCATGAAAAACAATAGACCAATGGCTATCAAGGCTCTCTCTCTCCTCTGCATCCTTTCCCTTCTCCTTGTCATCCCTGGTTCTATTACTAGGGCTCAAGCAAGAAGAATTCCCGGTAACGTCCTTTCTACCTTCTTACCTGCTTAGAAATGCATGTTTCCGCTAGCAGACTATCAAGCCAGCAAACTGAATTTTTATTTTCCATTCTAAGCTACTTAATATTTGTTTGCTTATGTTTTAATTTAAGTTTTTTGCAAGGAAGAACAATCTCTATGCATGCACACGTGCATGTCTAAGTGTTTTGCTTATTTCTGGATGCTTTTTTCAAATAATTTTGTGCATCTCATATAATCAAAGGATTTTTGGGCTTTGAACAGATTGCTCTAAAATCATCTTTTAAAGCTCAAAAATTCTTTTGACCTATTCTGCAATCCTAGTCCTATTGGCATCAAACTCTACTTCCTCGTACAGAAGAGATATTGTCACTTGGAATGGAGCATGCAAATATTAGTTCTGATTCTTCGTATTATTTACAAACTGAAACGAGAAGCCTATATCAAGTAACCCAACTTCCTACTTACATACTAACAAGAGAAGCTAAACAAACCAAGCTTCTGGGTGTTGCTATTTTTTTGTTAAAGAGACTTCTCCCCCCGGCCGTTTCCTTCTCTAATGGTTGCCACAAATGAATTATTACAGGTATATGGGATGAGGATCTGATGATGATAAGGAGCTACATAAGCCGTAAGAAGACTCCACCATCTCCAAAAGGACCACCAACTGTCGGTCCAGCTAAAGATTCGAATGGCCCCTTATTTCCTGAGCCACCAGCGGTTGATCAACTTCTTCTTGAAGAGTAATGGCCCACCTGGCTATCATCTGATCCTCCAACAGCTTGGATGATGTCTTGAGTGATAGATATCCAAATAAGAATCTCTACAAGCTAGATTCATGGTGTGATCATAATTTCATCTTTGCTGTTACGGAGTGACTGTGGTGTTTAGGATAAGAGAGTTATCTATTTGGTTTGATATATGTGGACTGTGAGCATTCCATGAGCATGGTATTTCCATGTCTATGCTTGTAACTCTTGTTTTATGATGACTGATGGAGTGGGAATAATCTATATGTTCCAAATATGATAGCCAAGATACCTTTGCCCCGAGAATTGGATTCAACATTTGTGCATGAGCACAGCATATCCCTTTTGATGTGTCAAATGTCATGTGGAAGGCACAGGCCTTGACCAGGTATATATTCCAAATCCAGTTAAATAGTATTCTGTTGTTTCTGATGCTATTCACCATCTTCATTCATACGCTGCACAGAAGCTTAAAATCAAATAATTTGAGTCATCTTTTTTAGATAAGGAGGCGTCCAATCCCTTCTTTATTGCAATTTCATATCATGACGGAAAAAGCACACTATACCATCCTTTTCAATTATCAATGTCATGATTTAATTTTATCTACTGTGAGGAAAGGGTTAGTGCCGCAATATCGAATTAAGAATTTCTCCACTGGAATCGAAAAAATAAAGAACTAAAAAGGAAAAACAGTTAGATAGTTGAGTCACCGAGTTTAGAGCTGCGCGGTGGCGTGGCCAGACATGTAAGCTATGTTGGGCTTTGCATTTGCAATCGGCAAAAATATGACCACCGGTTCCGGTGCTTGACTATGAGAGTAAAAAAAAAATTTAATTCTGCATTTTTTTATTTTAAACTCATTTTAAGTAAATATTTTATTTCAAGTCCAACATGAGAAAATAGTAAAAATATATTTTCAAAAGTAATTTTTTTAAAAATAGAAAATGCATGTGAGGAATGGTTAGGCGTGCGGAGGTTTTGGTTTGTGTGAGTAATTCAAGTATATTTAAAATGTGGTTTGCTTAAATCTAGTTACCAACCCCTCAACCTAAATTAACCTAATTTATATATATATATATAAAATTATTGTACTCTTGTACTTGAGTACATACGATGTGGGTGAAATTTCAGTCCTCTAATAGGTCTTACAATGTTGTAGTAGAGAGCAAGAGTAAACTCTTAAGCCTCTATGTACCATATGTGCTACACTTAAGTATACTAACTAATTTTTAATTTATTAATTGGGTTTTTATTAATCTAATTTTGCAAATCCAACCCAATCCTTTTTCGGGCTGGGTTAGTTGGGTTGAACCCAACCCAATTTACACTCATGATTAAAAAGGCTGCTTGTCCTGAAAAGGGGGAAAAGAGAAAACAGAATCTTGAATTTTTACGATGCTGAAATGTGTTGCACGATGGCATCCTAGAAAACACGATTTTTCTATCGACAGGGCTACGTTGGAAAAACTAGGGAGAAAAGGGTAGTCAAAGGCATGCCAGATATGTTGTCCCAAGCTTCACGGCATAGAAACCGTTTCACATTAAACTCGTTATCCAATTTGTTAAATATAAGTTTTTTTATTTATATAAAAAAAGCAATATGTAAAATATTAGATAAAATTTACAGCAATTAAATATTTACCTACAAATCATAAAACGATCGACTTTATATGCACAAAAATTTATTATTCATTTATCTACTAAAAATTCATATTTAATGACTCAAATATCCATTTTATCTGTAACCCCCTTTCTTACCATTGTTGCAACCAACCCACAAATAACACCAGCTCGAGGGCAGAGTTACCTTTTAATTAAACCAAAACAAGGAATTCACACTTAGATTTTTTTTTTTTTTAAAGAGATATGTAGTTTTATGCAATTTTTTTAGCTTGATGAAATTAGGCACAGATGATGTTGTTTCATTAAAGTAAACATTTATTTGAAAATATATTTTATTATTTATTTTACTTTTGTAGCCCACCTAAATTTAAATTTTATTTACAATTATTTATAATCGATATTATTAAAACTATATTTCAAGTCCAACCAGGAATCAGCTCAGTAAGATTGCTCCACCCGGAGCTTAAATGGTTAATCAGCTTTGCTTTGATGATTACTTCTCACGTATTCGACAATAGGTTTGGTTGATCTTGTTTGAAAGAAAGTTCATGCAGCTGATCATGTGTGATTGAAATGTTTTAAAGCAAATGATTCATGAGCCAAAGCTTTCTTAGAGGTTTTTCTATGCTTGAATATTATTATTCTTCATATGAAATATGCATACATGAATAAGTATGAAATATCAATATATGAAATGTGCATGTTCTGGATCAAGTTTGTACAGGGCGAAGCTGCATCTTGTATTGGATTATATGTTACATCATGTATTGGATGCAAAAGGATTGTCAGTAGCCCCGGCTACAGCTTCACACTTAGTAACCGGGTGAAAATTGGCCACACATTTTCCATTTGAGTTATCACACCATCTACATAGTTTATGATGTAATAGATACGTTGATATTAAAAATCGTTCAAATTAGACAATCAAGTGGACCACCATAACAAAAATAAAAAAGGGTGTTTTCAGTGTTAAAATTAGATTATAACTATCTGTGATTTATATTATATTATAGCATAATCTAAATCATTAAATATAATTGTTTGATTAAATAAATGAATAATATTTTTTTCAAATACTATCATGTTTTTAAAATAAATATTTTAATTTATATTATTTTTCTTCAGCATGGCCTACCTAAAAGTCTGATTTAGATGATTTTTGATATGAATCGTATGCATTATATTATAGACTATGTGGACAGGTGGGATGATTTAAATGAACGGATTAAGTTGTATGTTGCATTGGATCAAGTTTATATATGTTTGGATCAACTTAGGATGTTGCTTGTATGACAAGTTTGTGGTCTAACTTTTGGATCAATTTTTGGATTAGCTTTGGATTGATTTATGAATCAACTTATGAATTACTTTTATATCAATTGTTGGATTAACTCAAATTGTCATTTTTGAATAAGTTTCTATGACTATTTCCAAATAAATTTTTATTTTTGTTTTAGATGAGTTTTATTGCAGTTTTTGGACCAACTTTTCTCGTGGTTTTTGAATAGCTCTTATTGTAGGGTGGATTAGGTTTTGGATTGAGCTTTTAGATCATGTTTTTGGGTTTGCTGTACTTTGCTTGTTTATGTTCATATTGGGGAAGATTTGCATGCTTTACACAACATTTGGTCGTACTACTTTTATATAGGAGGTCTAATATAACCTTTCTGAAAGATCACATCGAGCTTTTAGATAATGCTTTTCTGTTGACTATACTTTGCTTGTTGATGTTCACATTAGGAAAGATATGGATGCTTTACCTTTGAAACATATTACTACTTATACATGGGAGGTATAATATAAACTTGCTGAATGATTGCATAAGTGGGGAGTCATTCATGGGTCTAGAGTGTAATAACTCATATTAAAATTTAATGTAAAATTTTGTTTTTTATACTGATGTGGCAAGAGTAGAAATTTTGACTATTAATAGGTTAATCATAGATTTTGAGATTTAAAAAATTTATTAATTATTTAAATCTTAGCAACTCATGTAGTTTGGATGGTTAAAACTATAGTCAAAGAGAGAAGAGGTCAAGGGTTTAAAATTAGAGTAGCGAAAAATTGCATAATTGTACGATTTCATTCTCACTTTTGAAAAAGTGTGACCTACAAGAGAATAAGCTTTATCCTCCCTTATCAAGAAGTTGAAAACTTATTACGTAGAGAAATTTTGGGAACTTAACAAGGGGAATCCTCCTTAAATAGCATCTATGAGTTCTCAAAAGAATTAGAAACCTTTTTGCTACGATACAAAAAGAAAGAGAAAAAGGGAGAAAGAAAAGGGAAGAATTTTGATCAAGAAAAAGGGGTTGGTATTTTCATTTTTAAAAAATCTGTAAGTAGAAATATTTATTTTACATTAATTAGATTTAAAAAAATTAATGCAAAAAGATTTTAAATACATCATTAAGATCCCTGTTTTGATATATTAGATTTATACATGCATTGGTTTATTTAATTGATGCATAGATTTATTTAAGAAAGTATATTAATTAGATCTTGTGTAAATTAATATGCTAGATTTAGTTGGGATTAGCATGCATGATTTAGAGGAATAAAAATTTATGCTTTAGATTTTTTTTAGGATTGATTTATTTAACTTAATGCATAGATTTATTTAAGAGAGCATATTAATTAGAATTTATATGAATTACTATACTAAATTTATTGAGATTAGAATGCATGATTTACATGTATTAGATTTACTAATCTTAGATTTATATCTTGTAGAGAATGATTTAGAGGTGTTAAAAAATTATACAAGGCATGATTTATAGATTTTATTTCATGCTTAGATATCATACTAAAATTTTTGTTTTTAGAATATTATTACTGTGAAAAATATGGATTAAGATTAGCCAATAGAATATTTCAGACTTAATAATGGCTAAACTTTGATTTTCTATGCATGATTTACAATGTATTTCATAGATTTTCCCGTGCATAAAATAGATTGGGTTTCACAGATTTTTATTATTACCAAAGAGACGCAGCATCTCTGCCAACCCAACCCAGCCAACGAATAGGATTTAAACGAGCCGAACCAAACGGGGCCCAGTGCCGAGCCAAGCCTAGCGCCAGATGTCACCCAGCGCCGAGCTAGGCCCAATGCCAGACATGGCCCAGTGCCGAGCCAAGCCCAACGTCGAGCCCATGCGGAGAATGCCGGCGATGGCCCAGACGCGGTGGCAGTGGCGGCGCCACCAGATCACGCCGATGACGGCCAACGAATGGCTAGAAATTGTTCCCCCATTTTGGGACTTCTTGATCTCTATTTTGGATAATGAAATAGTCATTTTTAGGATTTTTGGACCTTCCAAACACACTAGATGGATCAAATTTTCTAGATTATGACTAGATCTTAAAATTTGATTGGATAACTACCAAGGGCTGAGATTTTCTTTCCTTAGATGTGATGTGATGGTCTATCAAACTGGTCAGAAGATTACTAGAGTTATATACCCAATAGATAATAAAGAAAAATTGGGTTAAAAGATTAAAATAATAAGAGAAATACAAGATGTAGTACTTATATAAATTTTTGGTTAACACATGTATTAAGATTATTTTTTGCTTACTTAGTTTTGTACTCACCCTTTTGCTTTCCTTTTACAGATGGTCCATCTTAAAAAAAGTAGGGTTGAAATGGAAGATTGCTGAAGAGAAATTTTACTTAAATTTTTTCATTTTATCATTCATGTTAATGAGACATACTGTTTTACTTAAAACTTGTTTTAAAGTTTTATTGTAGTTGGAATGTAATAGACAGAATTAACAATTTTATATTAGACTTTATTATTATTTTTTTACTATTGTCTACTTGTGTCTTGTCGTGGTGCATTCATTTATTCAAGTGTGGTAGATCTTGGAAAAACTAGCCATACTGCCAACGTGGCCTTGCCATCCTGGGGTGGGTCATTACATAGAGAGTGATAAAAAAGATAGAATTTATTTTAATTTTAAGATTAAGAAAAAATAAGTATTATAGATAATAATTCTAAATTTATTTGAAGATTTCTTCATTACTTAAATATATTTAGACAAAGTTAGATTTAGTTTATGATATAGTTTGATTTATTTTATATTAGTGGTACAATGTTGCTTGCTTGGTGTACTTATTGTGTTAAAACCATTAGATCTTGGATATACGTGATGGCCTCTTATAACCCCATAAGTATGAAGGAAGAGTCTAATCTAAGCTCAAACATCTGATATTTCTTCATATTGGCACTAGTTTAACAGATAAATGCACTCATTTCTAGTCATTATTCTTAAGGTGTTTGTGATAACCCACCCCAGGGTGGTAAGGCCACGCTAGCAATATGACGAGTTTTTCCAAGATCTACCACACTTGAATAAATGAATGCACCATGACAAGATACAAGTAGATAAATAATAGAAAAAAATTAATAATAAAGTCTAATATAAAATTATGAATTCTGTCTATTACATTCCAACCGCAATAAAACTTTAAAACAAGACTTAAGTAAAACAGTATGTCTTATTAACATCAATGACAAAATAAAAAGATTTAAGTAAAATTTCTCTTGAGCAATCTTCCATTTCAACCCTACTTTTCTTGAGATGGACCATCTATAAAAGAAAAGAAAAATGGTGAGTACAAAACTCAGTAAGCAAAAAATAATCTTAGTACATGTGTTAACCAAAAATCTACACAAAAACTATATCTTGTATTCATCTTATTATTTTAATCTTTTAACCCAAGTTTTCTCTATCATTTATTCAGTATATAACTCTAGTAATCTTCTGACCAGTTTAATGGACCATCACATCACATCTAGGGAAAGAAAATCTCAACCCTTGGTAGTTGTCCAATCAAACTTTAAAATCTAGTCATAATTTAGAAAATCTAAAAAATATATCTTAATTAATCATTATTTGACCCATGAATTACTAGGATTATATAGAAATAAGGAATATAAATATTTCTTGATAAGTCTAGTGGACCAATTCAATCAACTAAGAGATAAAATCTAAGCCTTTAAATTCGTCCACATAAAATCTAAAGATTTGGTCATATTTTGGAAGATCTGATCTATTCATCGAATCCAGAATGTTCAAAAACATGGAAAATGACTATAAGATCATTAAAATTTGACATCTATGGACCCTAAAATATTGTGTTTAATTCTGGTCATCCATTTCAATTTGGGTTTAGGGTTTCTAGAAAGGGCAACCCTTTCTCCCTCACATTCATCTAGTAGCCATGGCTACTGGAACTCTTCCTTGTCTTCTACCACGCACCGCCGCCTGTCGCTCCGCCATCGTTTTAGCTGCCGACGACATGTGCCGCTGCCTGTTGCCCGCCATCGCCGCCGTCGTTTCTACTGCCGACAACATGCGCCGGCTGGGCTGGATTGGGCATGCTGAAGGTGTGCGTATCAACCTAATTTGGTCGGCTGGCCAAGGCCAGACGGCTTGACCTCTTTTCCCCTCTGGTCCGGCTTTTGATTTAGGCACAATCTAATCAAAAAAATCTGATTTTTATCTCAAAAATCTGGTTGTTCATCGACCGTGACCCAAATCAGCCATCTGTATGACGGTTTCTACTCTGATCAGCAGCAAGATTTTTGCTTTGGTTTAGGTCAGCAGCTCTGGATAATCGATTAGAAGGATCGGATTTTCTGATTGGGAGGATTCGAATTTCTATTCTACCGAAGGAGAAGAAGAAAGAAAAACCCATCTGGCCATCTGCCCTCACTACCATCGTCACCGTCGCCCGCCCTCGCCGCTATCAGCACTGGGTCATCGCCCGCGCTCGCCACCGTCAACGTTGAATGTCGCCCGCTAGCTGCCATCAGCGCCGGACGTCGCCCTGCTGCTGCCGTCTGGCTAGGCCAATGTGCTAGCCTGGTCCGGTCGGTGGGCCATGGTCAGTGGTGTAACTCCATCTATGTATTTCTATTAGCAAATCTAAGTAACATCTGATTTTTCTTAAATTTTTCTTTGGTTGATTCTAACATAATCTAAGCAGCAATAATATTATGAAGATATGATATTCTAACATGAAATAAGAATCCAACAAGTCAATCTGTAAAAATCATGCTTTGATTAATATTTTAATGTATTTAATTCACTCTAATAAAATACATAAATCTGAGATTTGTCAATCTAATGCAAGAATTTCATTTATCTAAATCTGGCATTCAAATCCCCATAATTCTAGCATATTAATTCAAGAAAAGTCTAATTAATATGTTCTCAATTAAATCTATGCATCAACTAAAATTGCATGCATCAAATTCAAAAATCTAGTTGATGCATTCATTCTCTTTTGCATTAATTTTTATAGATCTAACTGATGCAAAAATAATAATCCTATTTACTGATTTCGAGAATAAAGCAACAACTCTCATTTTTCTTGATCGAAAATCTTCTAAAATTTTCTTATCTCCTTTTTCCTCTCTCTCTTTCTCTTTCTCTTTCCGTAGGAATAAGTTTCTCTCTTTGTTTTTTTTGGAATACTTAGTTGCTATTAAAAGAGAATTCTTCTTGTTACATAATTTCTAAAATTTCTCTACGTAACAAGTTTTTAACTTCTTGATAAGGGAGGATAAGGTTTATCCTCTTGTAGGTTATACTTTTTCAAAAGTGAGAATGAAATCATAAAATTATGTATTTTTTTGCTACTCTAATTTTGAACCCTTAACCTTTTCTTTTTTTAACTATGATTCTAACCATTTGAGCTACACGAGTTGTTGAGATTTAAATAATTAATAAATCTTTTAAATCTCAAAATCTATGGTCAACTTGTCATTAGTCAATATTTCTACTCTTGCCACATCAGCATAAAAAACAAATCTCGCATTAAATTTTAATATGAGTTATTACAGTATTAGTTGTGCACTCAAAGTAGAAAGAAGCAATCCCCTAAACTGCTCGACCCTGTGGTCCAAAAATAAGAGAATCGCGTTATGTGTGGATAGTGGGATTTTCGTGCTCTTTGATGATGTCTGGGAATCTTCAAAAGCTTCTTTAACAAGAAAGCAACGACAGCAAGTAAAAACGAGAGAAGAAAATGAAGCGCACTATTTAATAACCCTATAAAGCTGGTTTTCTACCAACGAAGAAATTCGCCACATCACTTCAATTGAAGTTATTCTGCCCATTTCATTTCATGAAAAACATTCCTCCAATGGCTACGAAGGCTCTCCCCCTCCTTTGCATCACTTCCCTTCTCCTTGTAATCTCCGGTTCTATTACTACAGCTAAAGCAAGAAGCATTCCTGATGGCGTCGTCCCTATCCTCTTAGGTGCTTAGAAGCGCATATTGATGCACTAGCAGGCCACCAAGCCAGCAAAGTGATTTATTATTATTATTTTTGTTCTGACCTGCTTGTGTTTGTAGACATGCATACATTCCAAGCTATTTCATATTCGTTCCCATATGTTTTAATTCAAGTCTCGTACAAAGAAGAGCAATATACATGCATGCACACGTTCATGTCTCAGTTTTCTGCTTGTTTTACGAGGTTTTCTTCAAAATAATCTATACATATGATACAACCTGGATTTACGGGATTTCTAAACCTTAAACAAACAGCTTAAGATTTTCATGTCAAGGTTCAGAAATCTCTTTCATCTATCTGAAATGAAGCATGAAAATGATAGTTTTATGTCTTCCCATTTAAATACCGACAAGAAAAGCTAAACAAACCAAGCCTCCAGGTGTTGCTATTTTTATTTTCTTTTCTTTTCTTTTCTTTTGCTAAAGAGACATTTTATCCCCTTTTGTCTTCTCTAATATATGGCTGCGACAAATGAATGACAGATATGGTGGATGAGGAGCTTTCGGTGATAAGAAGCTACATCGGCTCTCCAGTAGGACCAAGTCCTGTCGTTCCAGCGAGAGATTCAAATGGCCCCGTGTTGCCTAAGCCCCCAGCACTTAAACAGCTTCTTCTTGAAGAGTAATGACCCACCTGGCTATCATCTGATCATCCAACAGCGGCCAGGATGATGATGTCTTAAGTACTGATGGATAGGCAAATAAGAATCTCTACAAGTTTCTAGCTAGATGGTGTGATCATAATCTCATGTTTTCTGCAACTGAGTGGCTGTGGTGCTTAGGATAATAGCCTAAAAGAGTGTTTGGTGTGTATGGATTGTGAGCATTCCATGGTCATGGCATTTCTGGGTCTGATCTTTTGTAACTCTTGCTTTATGACTGATGGAGTGGGAATAACGTGATACACTTCTTAATGTTCTGGCCTTGTTGTGTTACTCCCCTGCAGTGGACTAAAGCTATTATTTTCAAATTTTTTTGGTACAAGGTTGTTTGGTGTGTGATGATTGCACGTAAGAGATAACGCCCACTTTATATTATGCTGCCAAGCAAGTGGAAGACATTATTGACTCTTCAAGGGCATTAACTTTATCTATTGTGTAGCGGATGTCATTTTCTAGACAGTTAACTTCATTTTCTTTTAAAATTCTAATCTTTTCCATCGAAACCAATAGCCCCCACACACTGCAATTTCATTTATATGATGAAAAGACGCTTAAAATAAAATTCAAGTTAGTTGTGCGAGATATGGAGGCGTATCCTGTTTTTTATATCACTCCCGATCATGACACGAAAAGGAGCATTCAGTCCTGTTTCAATTATCATTTTTAGTGCGTCAATAATGAATTAAAAATCATTTCCCTTCGCCACTAGATTCGATAGACTAAAGAATCAAAAGCAAAAAGAGCCGGTTTTGAAATGCCGTAGTGGTGGGGTAAGACATTCAAGTCTTGTTGAGGTTTGCATTGTTTTCGGGGTTATTTGCATTTATTCCTCTCAACTTTTTCAGGTTTGCATATTCATTCTTATGAAAGTATTTTGTATCTTATCTTTTTGACAAATGAAAATTTGACTGGTCAAATTTTGACTAAATATTTTTTAATACAAAAATATTCCTTGAATGGTCAATTAACTTTGTTGGTCAACTAAACATAAATAAAGTCATATAAAAGTATTTTAACTAGTGTCTTGCCTAATTTTGATGGGTGGTAGGTTAAATCATGGATATGTATTTCAAAAATTGAAAATTTGACTAGATGAGTATATTTAAATTCTTAAACTTTGACTAAACTTTATGATATACCTCAATATAATTAGGGCCATTAAAGTGTCTTTGAATCATGCTTAACCTAATCTTAATGGCTACTAGGTCAAATTAACTTAGTAGATCCTACTTTAAATATTCTCACTCTGAAAATAAATTATATATAAAGGGTAGAATGGTAATTTTTCTTGCTAAAACTATGGAAGGGCTCTTTTGTAAAAATATTTATGGTTAAGGGTCATTCTATAATTTGAAAAATTACAAGGGAAATATGCAAAAAAAAAGGAAAAGAAAAGAAAGGTAAATGCAAATAACCCTTATTTTCACATATATAATACCAATAGTCGGGAATACTTTTAATGACGGCATCACCACGTGGCATGACATGAGTGTAGACCGAGCTGTAACTAATGTTGACTCCCATGTGGGACTTATTTCATTTGGCTAGCACTTATTGGTTGATAGTTTACAAATAGCTGAAAAAAAACTAAATTTTAAAAAATTAAGACCTTTTGATGCAACTAAATTAAATAACTTAAAATTTTTGTGTGTTTAATGTAGCCAAGGCTAAAAATGCTGCAATAATGAACAAAAGATTAAATTTTCTTTACAAGCCAACTTAATTGAAATTTTAGATAAATTAAAATAAATATTTTTAATTAAGATTTAAATATATAATGTTATTTAAGATAACCTAACTAAAAGTTTAGATGAATTGAAGTGAGTAATTTTACCAAAGATCTACTAGACATAAATATAAAATGATAAAATGCTCAAATTTTAATTTTAAAAGTATTTTGCTGGATGAAAGTAATATTTTAAGAATTATCTAATAATTATAGAGGTATTTAGAAAAATATTTTTTTAAAAAAAAAACAGGGGGTGCTTGCCCATAGCTTATTTGCAAAAATGAGCTAATCCTTTTTTTATAAGTTCAATCAATGCAATATATCACTTGCGGTGACTAATTTTATTCAGATAAATCATTAACTTAGAAAATAATCCAAATAAAGTATCCCCTAATGAAATGCAATGTCATCAAATGATACATCCAAGATATAATCATGATTTCAACTGTCTAACACTTTTTTACTTAATTTAAATCATAAAACAAAGGAATAATTGTAATTAGTAACTGATTGTTATTCAAAGACAAATATTCTCTTGAACTCGAATAATTGATTATTTTAATAATTAATCAAATTTTGTTAGAAATTGAAACCCTACACGACAACCCCGTACAGACACAACACGTGTTTATATAGCGACAGGTTTGGTGGTGTGCCCATAAAAAAACAGAAGGCCAAATCTCCTATGAAATGGAGACTTGATGTTTGGAGGAATTTGGAATGCTTTCGCTCGGTCCTTTTCGGAAGCTTTTACCAGCGCACTACATAAAGCTAAGGCCTCAGATCCCACACACCATTGCATGATCTAGCCAAGCACTAGTCATGAAATGGACGAGAGAGAGAGAGAGAGAGAGAGAGAGAGAGAGAGAGAGAGAGAGAGAGAGAGAGAGAGAGAGAGAGTTGGAAATGGTGTCAGACAATGGATCTGGCAAAGGCTCACCAGAGTATCCAAGAGATAGCCTTTGAATAAACAATCTCCCAAAAGCTGTAGGTTGGAAGTGGTGTCATGAAAAGGGCATGGGAATCGACACGCATGCGTGCCTCTTGGGCACGTGCCTGTAAATGGGGCCACGTTTATAGCATGCATGTCTAAAATCTAAATCATTCGTGGAAATGATTCGATGCAATCTATTGTATGGAGCGACTCTATGTAACCTTTTTTTATTTTGGATTAATATAATATTTTAACAAAATTAAATTTGATAATTATTTTCTTTATCATATATTTAATTTAAAAAATATCTTGACTAGAAACTTATGTGGGCCAAATATTTTAAAAGATTTGAGAATGAACATATAACTATTGAAACTATTTAACACTTAAAAAGATAAATATAATCTTTTGATTGCCATGATTTCAACGATTTTTTAGCTAAATAAATAATGTTAAATATGAAGGATGAATTAAATTTCATTTAATCATCAGGATTGACCAAAATTAGTTGTATTGAATCATTTCCCATTATTTATTATCTGTTATTCGCATTTTAATTCTTTCACAACAAAAATGCATCTATTGACTTTTGAACATAAGTTTAATTAATTAGTAATAAAGGAATAAAAATATCTTAATTATTATTATTTATAAATTTTACTTTCCATATTTTATTAATTATACTTTTAATTAAATTTATAAATTGAGTGCAAGATATATATCTATGTTGATATTTAAAGAAAATATGATAATAACATACTAATGTGAGAAAATTTTTTAAAATATATGTATTAATAAATTTTCTACTTTATTAATTAGCTAATAGAAACAGTCAATATATCTCTTGTTTTCTTTATTAATATATCTCTTTTATAAAAGAGGAGTAAAAGGGTGCAACACAGAACCGTGATCCGATCGAGATCCCTAGTTCTCTGTCATCCCTGAATTGAATGAGACGGCTTAAAAGTCCGATCAATGGTTAAAGGAAGATATGAAAGATTAAAGGAAGAAGATAAAAAGGCAAATTAAAGGCCATCCACACAGCAAAAGCTTTTAAAAGTTGAACCAGGCACATGTATACCTCACCTGGTAGCCAACACAGTTGCTGACCTGCCAAGATGTCACTAGAAACTAAAAAGATGAGTATTATTGTGTATCGGGAAATGAAAGTGGGAGTGATAAATGATTAGACCTGATTAGACCAGATCACATGACTACTATTGTGATGAACACATGATTTCATGGAGATCTTTAATACTCGAGTTTAAAATGTAGTTTCATTGTTTTGACTATATAACCATGTGAATGCTATTTATTGAGCTCCTTAATTTCATTATTTTCTAAAACTATTTTTGTGTGTCATCAAAATAATAGTGCAGTTCCTAGGATGTGTGAGATAACTGCTTAAGGGTGTATTTGGATGCGTTTAAGAGTAAGGTATATTTGAAATACACTACCTTTATACTCCATTTTAGACAATAGATCACCTTTACATTTCTTTTTAAACTGATTTATAACTTAATTATTTTAAGGATCTAACTTTTTTTTTTATCATTGTCCATATTTTCAATCATTCTTTTTTCATTAAAAAAACTATTTTAAAAATGTTCTTCCTTTATACACCTTTTCAACATACGCACTTTTTAATTCGCCTCCTCTCAAATACACCTTGTCTAAACAAACCTTAAAGAATTTTTCATCAAGTCACTTAATTAGATGTTATTTTTTTTGAAATATAGTTAATACAACGATGACATGATATTTAACTGTAATTCTCTTTAATTCGTAAGTGTGACTTTCATGGATTAAAACCATGAATGAATAGCTTTACAGGTATGTGGTATGGGAATGATTAAGCCATGTGGGGTTGGGGCGTGACAGCTTTGGCCTAATTCGTCACCACAACATATTCCTGCAAGGTGCTCCATTCTTGGATCAGTACAAAGGTCGGCAGGCCTTTGGCAATTAGAAAAGGTAAAAGTGGACCAAATCACATGCCAAATTTGAATCTTTCTTAGTAGAATTACATCTAGTTAGTTTTATGAATAACACCATAACGAACTATGGTGTTTGTGATGGATTTCTTCATGTAGAACCTTCCTTTGTTTTGTGGCCTAAGCTCACGACTAAAGACCTCCAACATATATCCAAATTTCCATGAAAATCTTCCAGAATAGAAATTAGTGAACCTTTAGTATTTGGTCTCTCATCTGATGAGTATGAACGTTTGCTTTACCTCGCTTCTCTTAAACCATGGTTTCTAGCGGGTGAAGGAAGTTGGTAAGTTTAAGTCTTGGATATCAACAAATTCCAAATGCGTGCTGTACTTTGCAAAGAACAACAGTTTAGTAGAAAGCACTTTTCCAAATGTCCATACAGGTTGTCGGCAAGTCTGAATCCAGCTTTCACTCTCATTCAAGCCATCAGTTTTCCCGTGAAGACTTTATTTGTATGTGAAATGCTTTCTTATCAGAGTCTTAGTTGTTTCTAGTTGCCTCGTAAGTGGTCTGATTACCTTGAGGAAGATTTTGTCTATACTGAGAATTTCTCTTGAGTTGAGGGAAAGAATGGGACAAGACTACCGTTGGAAAAATAAATTTTTATTCTTTTTATACTGGTTTAACATTTAACTACTTATAACTAACTCATTTTTTATCGTTATTGCTTTTTTTAAAAGAAATATTTTCTGTTTTGTCTTTATTCTATTGGCTAATATAATCACATAACTTTTTTTTTTTTACTTCCTTTAGGTTTTCTTCTCTTTTGTCATCTCTTTTTCCTCAAACAAAATACACCTTTGTGAAAAACAAATATTACCCACAACTTTTTCCCCCTTTTTTCATCTTTCTTCATTTTTTTGGGTCAGTAGAATGTCAGTCACGAGAGAAGTATGTAATTACATTCCCCTCTATTAAAACAGAGAACATTGGTGGAATCTGGCCATGCTGACAATTGCTTTCTCTCTCCGGAGTAATGATTTATGAAATAGCATTGGTTGTGGGCTTTTCTTTGTCCTTTGTTTCCTTTTCCCTTCTATTGCTAAGAGGTGGCTTCAAGGAGTGCCCAATTTTGTATGGCATTTAAATGCAACTTAACAAGGTAGCGATGATATCCACCAAAATTAAAAGCAATAATCTCATCTTAACAATGTAGTGGATATCATAACAAGTAATCTAAGCATGTTCAACATTAAATCTTAATTGGCTTTTACATGGTGCAAACCCACATGCATAAGGTGGTAGTCAGCTTAGATCTTAAGTCAAACAATTCTGTCCATGAGGGTGATGATTCCTTTAATAAAACCAAGGATTTTGATCTATCCAAACAGTTCTAATCATGGAAAATTGTTCATTTGGTATCTTGGGTACCTAAGCAGATGTCCCACAGAAAATTGGACTGCTAAACCGGTCCATCAGGTCTTCTAAGCTTTTCAGGCAATCCCATGAGTTTATGATAGGCTACCAATTTTTCAATGATGTCATACCCCGGTGCATCATCACTATAATCAATCACTTTGGATTTTACACTCCTGACTGAAAATTAGGCCGGCAGCCATTGGAAAAAGCAGTCATCAGAATGACAGATTTCCTGCTCTATCCGAGTTATTTTGATTGGAAATATGCTATCCTAACTGCATTCCTGGAGGGATGAGAAGACTCAGGGATGGCTATGATGGTCTGAATTGCTGGCAACTATATTCCCCCTCTTTGTCATAGTGAATCATCTTTAAGGTGAGTGACATGGTTATGGATTGCTGCTTATATTATGACCAATTTATTAGACTTGGGTTCTAATCGTCTTTGCAGCACCTGAATATGTGGCCATTAGTCTGCACTCTTGCCAAAAGAGCAGTATTTGATAATACATAACAGTGATCGAAAACGCAATAAGACTAATGCATAAGACTCAGAATTTATTTATTGTTGTATATTTTTAAGAATTCATTAATGGATTAAGAATTCTATTTCTTTTTCTTTTTTTCTCTGTATTCCCAGTATCCTTTCCTTGATAAGAAGATTTAACTCTTCTTTCTAAATATTCCTTTCTCGTCTGCTTTTTCTTTCTTTTGTCAATTCGATCGGCGTCAGCAGCTCTGCCAACCCAACAACCTGTTTCAAATCTCACGTGCCATTTGAGAATTGTGATCACATCCATCTGCCCACTGAAACCCTTTTTCAGTGTAGTGGGTTTTGCATTGCTGTCCGTGCAATTTCCACAACAACCAGATTTTGGCTCCAAGTTGCAGTCTCAGCCATCTGCGGCATCCACAAGCATATTCCTACTGCAACTAATGCAGGAATCGCCTTCAACTGATTCTCTCTGTCTTTTCTTTGTGTGGAATAAACCATCAAAGAAAAGGAAAGGAAGAGGACCCACCAAAAAGCTATACTCCCCATGACAGGCAATAAGAAATCCACATTCCCGCTGTTCGTTGCTGCTCTCCCTAATTACTGATTTCGTTGCTTTTTGAAACTCTTCCCACCGTTGCCATAGGAGCCGAGAAGAAAGCTATTACTACTACTACTACTATTATTATTATAGGTTTTTGTGAGTTAGCCCCTCCGACCTTTTCTGATTTGTATACAAATCTGTGTTGTTTTGAGAAAAGCCTAAATTCCTAAAAATGGTTGGTTATTGGGGAAATTTAAAATTTTCAGAGTAGGCCTCTGACTGTCTGATATTTTGCAAGAAAACCTTAATCATTGGAAATTTTGCAAGAAAAATAAAACCTCTTCTTTCTGAAAATTGTAAAAACCACCAGAAGTTTTAAAAAATTTTAAGACCCTAAATTGTTGGAAAAATTGCATTCTAACATTGATCTGTCTGAAATTGTAAAAGTAAACTTATTTCTAGAATTCCAGAAGAGTCCCAATTTTCCCAGATTTGTCTGGAAAAATTGCATTCTGACATCTAAAAGTCACAATGGTTTGAATCTTTTAAAACTCAAATGGAAAATTTGTAATCTCAAATGCCAGCTTAAACAGAAAAGTTAACAAATTGTATGGAAAATACAAAATTTCAAAGCTAAAATGCAAACTTGAGTCCTACAAGTTTTAATGGCATCCTTCCTTCCAATTCATATTTCCAAAGGATTGGTTGTTGAGATGTTATCATTAGATATTCTCTTATGGTCAACTTTAGATTATTGAAGATTTAAACACAAGAAAAGATTCGATTGCTGAGACAACTGAATGATCTAAAAGATTTAGAGAAAAAAATGAATAAATTAATTTCAAATAGTATATTTATTTTCAGGATGATATCAATCTGCTATCTGACAATTATGTTTATTGCTAAGGAAATAATTCCTTGATAGCACATTAATAAAATAGGCATGTTTCAGACATTTTTAAATCAATAATAGAATCATAATCATAAATAGCCAAATTTGGTAATCGAGATCGAATTGAAATTGATAGCCATAGCCAAATATTTTAATGTAGCCCTAAATGAAATTGACACCAGTAAGGAGAGAATAAAGAGCACATCAATATGCGAGATTTCTCTTTATCAATGGTTGCATAAAATTTGAAGTAGCCCTAAGTATTATTGAAGTGAGTTTTAGCATTTCAGGCCATATTTCTACGTGAAATCTGTAAAAAGAAAAGGCTATAGGTTAATTAAGTTGACAGACATATTGACACTTTTTGGAACTTAAAATAAAATGGGTGCCATAGATTTTAATTGAATTTTACACTTTATAGTACATATTTGATTTCTGGCTTTTGAAGTGGTCTAGGACACATGAATATTTTGAAAAGGGGATTTTTCGTCATTAAAAAATTGCTTTAATCCCAATTTCTCATGCAAACTAACGGAATATGATGGTTTTAGCCAATGTGCAATTGTTTTTAAAAGTTGCACGGGCTGAATATTATAGATGAAACTAGGTTGGCTAATATGAAATTTGCTGAGAAATCTATTTGCCAATTTAAAATTTCCCCTTTCAAAAAATGGATTTTAAGTAAAATCATAAAATGGCATGCATAATAGATTGAATTTTTGCATATAAATATCATGGAAGGCCAATACTAGAAAGCTACATGGCAAGATGAGAATTAATTTCTACCTTTAGATTAGGACATACCTAAAATAAACGAAAATAATTACAGAATATAAAGAGAAATATAGAAACGTAAATTGTATGAAAGATACTTAGCAGACTTCAAAGTTAAAATAAATTTAAATAATTATAAAATAAAAACAACATATAGAAATATGAAATGGACAAATAGGTATGGATGTGGAGTAAGATACAAAGGGTGTGTTTTGGAATGAAAAAAAAAGTTAAAAAAATATGAAAATTGAAGGAAATGATGTAATGTAATAGAGGGTAATGATTACAAAATAAAATGAATAAGTAAGTTTTTGTATAAAAAGATAAAAAAATAATTAAAAATGTAGATAATAATGAAAAAAGTTAAATTATTGTATTGAGTAATTAAGATGTTAAATCATATCAAAAGGTATAAAATAAAGTGACAGGACAAGGTAGAAAACTTTTTAATCTTTTTTTTTTTCTCATTACCAGACACACCCTAAATGTTACTTGACTAGCTCAAACTAGTTAAAATTTGGATCTTTGTGGTACATAGGCATCAACTTTAAAGTTTGATTTAGATTTATATAGTTTTCTTTTAGTTATCAATATCTTGTCATTAACATTTTATCAAGAATCAGCCTCCACATATAATCATAACCATAGACTCTTAATACAACTAATTTTGGCAAAAATGAAATGAATTTCTATTTTGGCAATTAACTGTGCAAATAAATAAAAACAGGATAAGAAAACAATGACTTTTTTTGTGAATATTGCCTGATAGTTCACTCCAACATCTTATTTTTTTTATCCAATGCACCAAAAACAGCAGAAAGAAACTATCCTTCATCTGAGACTATAACATGGAAATATGTTATGAATCACCAAAATTTACCAGTTAAAAAAGAAAGAGAAATAACCGCCAAATGTAATTATATATACTGCTCGTGTGGTGCATCACAATGAATTTTCTTTACCAAGTGGCTAATTCATAGTTTCACGAATGAATGGACATAAAGAAAGCATGAGAAGGTGTGTAGAGATCATGGACTAATCATGTGTGCAGCCACTGAACACTGCCAATGTTGAAAATTTTGAAGACATGGTATGTTTCAGTGTCTTGCCTAGAAACCTGGCCATGTTTGCAAGTCTGCTGTTTGTTTGGTTATGTTTCAATGAAAACCTTCTACCCTTTCCAACTCTATGAATAAAATTTCAACATACCCCAAACAAAGGGCTAGTTGTTGAGATTTCATTATTTGATATTTCATAAGTAGAGCCCCAATATTATTTGATAGTCAACTTTCAATCATTGAAGAGTCAAATGCAATGAAAGATCCAAGTGTTGAGATAATTGAAGATCTAGAGGATTTGGTGGAAGAAATGAATAAGTTCATTCCAAGCAGTGAATTAATTTTTAGGATTTGGTGGAAGAAATGAATAAGATCATTCCAAGCAGTGAATTAATTTTTATGATGAAAAGAAAAATTTTCAAAGAGCAGCAAATCAAAGATTAAAATAAGGAATTTGGAAAATTAAGTTTCTTTGTTCTTCGTTGTTGAACCGTTGGAAGATTATGAAGCTCTTGAAGTAAATTAAAGAAAGGAAAATAATTAAGTTTGCCAAAACAAACGAAAGCATGCTATTATCAAGTTAGAGGATCATTGACTTTCGCTTTAGAATTAGAGGGCCAGTTTTTTCTCAAGCTGAAGAGAAAGATGGTAAATGTAATAGAAACTTTATGTATTAGATTTAGGATTTATTTATTGTTGTATATGTTTAAAGATATTTTATTTAAGATTTTATGCATTTAATTATTTTATTTGGGGAGGACATGGGCTTTCAAGTATGATTTAATGGGCTTTGGGTTCCTATATGGGCTTTCAAGTATAACCTAATGGGCTTTGGGTCCTAATAGGCTTTCAAATAAAAGCTAATGGGTTTTGGGGTCCCATATAGGCTTTCAAGTATAAGCTAATGGGCTTTCAAGTATGAGTTAATGGCCTTTGGGTTCCTACATGGGCTTATAATAGGTTTTAGTTATAAATGGGCTTAACTCAATGAAAAGCTTAAAGCTCTCTTGTATTGGATGATGCTTGTTTATAATAGAATATAATCATGCCCCAATTATTAACAAAATATTATCTTTGTTATTTTTTATTCGTTTCTTAATTTTCTTTCAATCCGCTTCTAATTATTTCCTCTCTTTTATTCTTCTCCATCTTCCTTCTTATTCATCATCTTCTTCTTCTTTCTTAATTCTCCTTCTTCAAGCTATTCTATCTTCTTCTCTCCCATTTCTCTCTTTAATGCATTCTTTTCTTTACATGTGACCCTTAGTCTACATCAATTTCATTTATGCATCAAGTGATCAAAACATGAATCGACTTGATAAAGGAGTTATATTAGAATTTTATAAGAGTTTTTGTTTATAAAAAATTAATTATTATACCTGAGTACATCATGTACTTGTCACATGAAGGCTTGATAATTTATCCATGTGTATTGTAACTCTTTACTTTTCTTATTTTTGTGAATTGTAACACTTATCTAACCAATAAAATTTCATTTAGACACTTACATAGTGTACTTAGGTACAGTAACTAATTACTTTTTATTTGCATATACTTAAATTAGGATTTCATTTTGCATAGAGACTTTTTATAAATATGGTAGCATTTATTAGAATTTTCAAAATTGATTAACTAATTGAGGATTATATTTATTGTTTCTTTTCTTTAGTTTCAATTTATCTATTTCTTCTGATTCCTTATTTCCTCATTTCCCTATTGAGAGGGTTTTCCTCTTTCTTCAAAAGTCTTTTCTTACATCTTATCAAAGCTTTATCCAACCTACGTCTGGAAGTACGCAAGAAATTATTTATCTTATCAGTTTCACTCTGTTGATGGTTCATAGTGTAGTTATTATTCAAATCAGTTTCTCTAATCATTTTCATTTCCCTTTTTCAAAAATATTAAAGCAATTGAAAACTGCGGACATATTGGATGGCTCAATTCCACATCCAAGCAATACAGTGGGATATCCGAGACATGTTAAAGTAGGATATTATTATATCTAAATACAGATTGTTTCAACTGTGAAATTCTGATATATGTTGTTTTGGTACCTAAAAGCAAGGAGCAGCTTTGTTTTATGAGTTCAAGGCTCTGCATTTGCAACTACGAACAGGGTATAATCTCTAATATACTAGGAAAACAGACAAGAACTGGATTATATTGTTCTGGCATTTGTTCTGCCCTCTACAAAATTGTAGCTCGCAGCATCGCTGGCTGAGGATTTGGCTATGTCTATGGCTGCAAGCTAGAAAAACAAAGATGAGTGACAAGGACAGCAGCATAATATTTGGCAGATGAGATGGAAATGGTGGATTGAGAAACCATCTGATTATTCTATTAAAAAGAGTAAGGATTTTGTTATTTATCTATAGACTTAGAGCAAGGTAGATTCACACTCTGCCGTAACATAATCGATGAAGAGTCTTTTTTTTATTTTTTTATTTTTATAAAAGCGCAGTCAAGATGGCTTCAACAATGCCAATTCAGGGTATCCACCTATTACTGAGGGAAAGATGAAATCCCAGAACACGGGAAATTAATTTTCTATTATAATTCAGATGAAGAAATTAATCAAATTTTGTGGGTTATCTATTGTTATTTTGATTTTAGCGATATTAATGAAACAGTAAAGAAGTATAGGTTACTGGGTAATGATTTAATGCTGTTGGGCAGCACCCAAATTCTCGGTGTGCTGCCTTTGAATTTCTGAGTTAATCAATATGTTGTGAGTAGATTTCATTATCTATAGTTAACATAATTGATTTATTTATCTATAAAAATTATTTTTATTAGAAATTCTAGTGAACATAACCATTGACAATCCTGGTAAAACATGGGAAAAAACTGAAAATTCATTTAAATTTATTAATAGAAAATTTAAATCATTCAAAAATTATCTTTATGGCTCATCTATGAAATATTAACACCTTGGATGGAATGGATATCTTGTTAAATAAATTTCAAAAATATATATTATTATTTTTTATTAAAGATATTTCAAAATTTATTATGTAGCATATTGGTGACATTGATGCATGCAGTGTAGGCACAAGGGCATCTTTTAGCATCTGTATATTAATATTAATTAATATATTTTTGGTAGTTATAGTCAGTTAATTAAACTGTTTGAAAAACTGACAAAATTAACCGCTTCACTTCATCTATTTAAGTGAAGGGTTGTGACTTTGAAATTAAAAGGTGTTCAAAGTTTCTGAGGGTGTTTCGTTGTCTTCTGTTAAGAGACATCAAGACCCTGCAAAACCTATTTTATTGTAATAAAGATTCGTGCTAAGGTAATTGAAATCTTCTTCTGCTTGATACAGTGAGAAGTCAAGATTGCCTTACTATTTTATTTTCGTCTATATAAGTTTTTGACATTTTAAAAAAGTTTCTAATTGAGAATCTGTTCAACACTTAGAAATGCAAATCTTAGTGTTAATCAATATTCATGAGTTCATTGTATCCTGAAGATAGACTACATTTATATCACAGTTTGCACATAGAGAGGGTAGCATATCTGAGAAATTGACAAGGAATTTTTTAGTATGTTCTATTATTTATTTACTCATTCTGAATTTCTAATTTTTTTGAGTTTTATCTAACATATTTGCCTACTCCTTATGAAACTTAATTAGAAATTTTTTAACGGATTCGTATACTCTGTTAAGCATTTACATGGTTATGGCCCATTTAAAATTTCTATCAAGATAATTTTTGGTGCTATAGCTAATTACATGGAGATAAATATGATTGCGGGCAGTATTGTTTCGGTACCTTAGGTTACTGATGCATATTGATGACGTACATGCATACTGTTAGTAGATTGGTTTCAGCTAAAAAAAAAAATTTGTACATAAATACTCCATTTAAACTTATGTATGGTACATACTTATTAGCAATTTTAATTTGTAATAATTTATTGAGAAAGTGGTATGGTTGATGCAATAATATTGAACACGATCAATAATTAAATTGAATTTGGTTTCTAATGTATTTATTATATTTGTTTTAGCTTTCTTTGTATTTAGTTTTGTTTTCCTGAATGTTTTCATCAATCAATTTGCAGAACAACCTGTTACATTCTAATTTCATTTATTTATTGTTTACTTAAATAAATTCCATTTTTGGAATTTAATAAATAACCAACCGTAGTGCTCCATTACTGAGATGACTCGAAAAAATCAGGACTTAGTATCATAAATTGAGCGTGAGGATTAGATTTCAGAGAGGAGAGTACCCTCTAGTTTGGAATTTACCCTGTATGATATCAACCTTCTATTAAGTATTATTACGTGGAAGTCTGTTTTGGTTTTATTGATATCTAGAAAAAAGGCAAATCCTCTTCTTTCACTTTGCATCGAAAGTCTAGCAATCTTTAATGTCCGTAGCACCTCTATTAATCTAGTGGTGGAGCATTAACACACATCGAACAATCCTATGAAATGGATATTTGGTCCATCATGCTTGCATTCAAGCATCTCATACTTCAACTTTTACGTGTTAATGTAACGCATTGGAAAGAGCACTTCTATGGAGTCTGTTACCAACATTTTCTCTTGTCAATGTATCTTTTACGTGGGCATCCGTATAATATGTAAATAGTTTCATGCAGGTATATATTTGAGTTGAATAAAATTCGATACAAAATAAATATATTATATTTAAAATGTACAACAATTCATGTACTCACTTTTTTTTTTTTTTTTTTCAAAATGGGCCTAAGTTTGGTACTTATAGTGCATAAGATATTTTGGTGCAGCAGCCTATTTGCATGGTCGGAATATCCCTATTATTTATATAAAGCAACTGACTTAATACTGTAGTATAACACTACTTCATTTTCATCCCTTTTCCATTTGAGGGCGAACTTAATGGCTTAACAATCTCAATTGAAAACTTGCAAGTCTCTTGAAAATTTTCTCTTCTTACTTGTATAATTTGTTTTTTGGATTGCTATATATTTATTTTCAATATTAATGCATTAAAATTTATGGTTTATAAACATATTTAATATAATTAATATATTAAATTGATCAAATGTATAAGCACAATATATACATATTAACATCAAATTATAAAAGCTTGGGACAACCGTGAACTGAATTAGAATAAGGTGGGTTGTAGTTTTCATAAATATGGCTAGGGTTGGGTTTACCCAAACTGGGGTAGCTGGAAGCTATGTACACCTTAACTTTCAAACTCTGAGTTTGATTTGCAGAATTTTCTGAAATATCAATGTCCAAGGATATCAATCATCAATAATCATAATCATCCTATCAACTCTTATGGCACTAATTTTTGGCAAACACACAATAAAATCTTATTTTACTAATTACTTATAATATCTTATTTTATTTTGGCGAATAGATAAACATAGGAGAAAATAAAATAATATCTTTTTGAGAATAATACCTTTTAGTTCTCTCCAATATCTTATTTTAGCATCCAATGCACAAAAATCACTAAAAATAAATGCAGCGTCTGAGACTATAATGTGAAAATAAATTATAAATAATAAAAAATTTAACTAGTTAAAAAATTGACAAACGATCGCCAAATGTTACTACACACACACGTCACATCATATACATAAATTGATGTATCACAACCGTTTTTACTACGTGGTTCGTTCATACTTTCATGAATGTCTACACAATGAACAGGACATGGTAAGTATAGATCATGCACTAGTCATGTGTGCATGCACTGAACAATACAAGGTTGAAGGATTGGTATGTTTCAGCGTCTCGCCTAGCAACCTGATATGTTGCAAATTCCCGTCTACTTAACCAGCTTCCATCTAACATAATCCTAAGCCATCAAAACCATCCATCCTCAAGCTTACACTTTAAACTTGATCTTAAGCTGATCAAAGCTCGATTCATTGCTACCTAATGCATAACTTTTCAAGGAAAATGATATTTCTACGAAGCAACTTTCTAGGGTTCATCTTAAGCTGTTGATAACATCTAAATCTACAATCAGATATGATTCCTCCCATTTGAGCTCAACATAAAAAATGAGCCTCATACAAAAATCAAAAGGGGCGGGAAAATAGGGAATGCCCCGCAGCTGAAACTGCCTGATGGCTGAAGGATTCAGCAGAGAAAAACTGTCGTGGGCAAAATGTTTGTTAACAGTGCACTCAAGAGAGGAAGATGTAACACCTCAGGTGTGGAAAATTGGGTGTAATTTTTTCTTGCTTGCTTACAATGATGAATTGAAATGGAGAAATGTGATTTTGCAATGAAAGAATGCAAATGTATATATGTTTCATATGAGTTCAATAAATTACGTAAGTTCCATAGATATGTGAGTGGTTACATGGCATGATTTTAATTACAATAAGAGTTTCATTATAACTAGCACTGTGCTTTTATTATGATTATATGCCAAGATTAAAAAAGAATTAAGCATAGGAGAAGAAAGACAACAAAAGGGGAGAAAAATCATAAATCAAAGGGGGTAGCAAGGCTAAAGTCGCAGTGCCAGAATGCAAAGGAGAGACAGGTGGCAGCCAATGGAAAATGGCCCCAGATGGCAGAGTCATAGCACCGGTTTGTGAAGGCGGGTGCTCGGGAGTCTAGCAGAAACTGGCATCGCGGCATAGAAAAGCGGAGCTGCAGTGCTAGTTGGCGGCGAAAAGTCAGCGACCATGACTTTTTAAGCCATTTTCCATTCCATTCTTTCCCATTTCCATTCTGTTTCTTTTCCCTTATGCCCTAGCCTTGCCTCAACGCTATTATGCCCAATTTTATGTCATTTTTACTAGAAAACAAGAGGGTTTAAATAATTAATCACTCACGCATGCGTTTAAGCTTGGGTTTTAGGAATTTGAATGGTGAGAAAGGGAAGAAAATTCAATTTTCTATGACTGAAGGGAGCTAATGGAAGCTTGGAGCTTAGATTCCCGTCCATGGAAGGAAGCCATGCATGGATTTCATTGTAAGTCATCTTCTCCCAATTGAAATTGTGATTTTCGCATGACTAGGGTTTCGTGAATGATGAAAAATTGAAAAATTTCATAGTTTAGGTATGAATACCATGGAGGAAAGTGATTGATGAGCTAAATATAATATTTTTGAACTTAATTGGGCATAAGAAAATTATGGTTTATGCCTTGCTAGGCTTTTGCCTAATTTGTAAATAGTGGTGTTCCCCAATTTCATAGATTATGTGTAATAATCATAGGGGAAATGAATAATTTATGGATTATAATGGTTCAGGACCTATTTAATGGTGAAAAAACTAATTTTAGGCCATGACATAATTGGGGTTAAAAAGACATTTTTGTGTATGGGCTATATGAGTCCTGAATTGACCGAATTGTAGCTTAATTGAGTGATTTTTAAGTTGTTTAAGTATTAATTATATTATATGACGAGAATGTGTTGTTAGAAACAAAATCACTTTGAAACGCTAATGAATGAGATAGAGGATTAGTAGTTTTGATATGGAATTACTTGCTATAAAGAAGTTGCTTCTGTCAAAAATAACTTGTATAATGTTGGGATGTGAATAATTTACTATACCATTATGAAATATAATGTATAGTATATGCTTAATGATGAGGACCACATATAAATTGAATTGTGATGTACGTAATACATGAAATACAAAAATGGCCTTGTGATTAATGTTAGAGTACAGTTATACACTTGAAAGGTATGTATAAGTTTAACAAGGGATTGAAACAGGGTAATTTATTAGTTTGATGTGAATTAACCTAGTTGTTTTGATAAGTGAATGGAATTGAATCATTGCTTGTGTAAGATCATATGAGCATGGATATGGATAACAGTTAAGACATTGATGAGGAATTTTGTAGTGGCTAATCATGCAAGTAGGTAGGATTCTTTTTGTTTAAATGAATGCATAGATGGGTATAGCAAATATCCCATATTTTGAATCTGAGCATGTATAGATGGATGAGGATAGTAGATATTCCAGAATGTTTATTGAAATAGGTATGTATATATGGAATAGTGAGGATAGTGTTATCTCCTGATTGTGTTTTAAAGGATATGTATTGCAATATATGAATGTATGCCGTTAATGGGATGCAAAATATCCTATAAGTGCATTAATGTGTATTTTGTTATACATGGTTGGATTGAAAGGGGATAATGTGTATTCCATGATTCCTTTTAAAGATATATGGATGAATGTATGGGTTAAGGGAGATAAAGATTATCCCTTTATTTTATATATAAATGGATATTGACAATAGTACTTGAATGCTTGGATGGATGAGATGAGAGTATCCTATGTCTTTGCATATAATGAGTATTATTCTTGTGTACAGATGTCTAGGTGAAAGCGATGAGAATACCCCATGCTTAATATATATTTGAGCGTGTGAATGATCGAGGATTGTGAATATCCTAGAAGTCTTGATTGTGTTATGATGTGTTCAGTGTAGTCTAGTCTGGATATGAAGTGCCAAGATGACACAATTATGATATTTGCTATATATATGTGTATATGATTTGGGATATGATATGCCTGAACGGTGGAGGTTGTTATATAGAAAATTAGAGGACTTGAGCCTTATAAGTATACATACATGATGTGATTATATTGTTATATTTTGTTCATGTTCTGGATTAAAACGTGTGGGTTTTGATTAATTATTTTTTTTATTGTGCCTACTTACTAAGTTGCTTGAATTTACGCCTTCTTGTTTTAATTTTTAGCTGGCAGATCAGGTAAAGAATACCAATTGTGGGTTGAGACTAGTGAACAAATTGAAGACATTTCTTTATGGTGTAAGGAATTATATTAGTAATTTCATCATGTATTTGTATAATTGGATTTAACATTTAAATTAATGTATAAACGTAATGTATCAGCATGTCATAGTAGTTTATGTATGATGTTATAATTATAAATGGATTTGTATGAGGAATTATATTAGTAATTTCATCATGTATTTGTATAATTGGATTTAACATTTAAATTAATGTATAAATGTAATGTATTAGCATGTCATAGTAGTTTATGTATGATGTTATAATTATAAATGGATTTGTATGATCCTAATGAGGTGAATTATTATCATGATCAGTTCTGGTCTTGGGTAGACAACTGTTGGTATGAATTTGTGTTATGATTTGAATTAGAAATTTGTAATTATGGATATTGATATGGAGGAGTCTAGTTAAAAAAGGAAACTTTTTTTGCATTCATTACACAATAAACCCTTCATCTATAGTCAAAAGGTAACAAACATATTTTTAAAATCTTTTAAAAAATATAAGATCTTTACGATCAAACCTTGACAAACCCATCAAACTATATCAAGCTCTGTATTAAAACCTATAAAACCATTAATAGCAATCGAGCCCATGGAGATAGATGGGCGTATCTTTTATAATTTGTGGTAGGACAGTGTAACCAACCTTTCTAATGGGGAGGATTTCTTACTTGTACCAGATTGGTTAAAAAGTAAAGGTTTGACGCAATACAAAATGCTAACAAAGACTTCATTAAGCGAATTTTTATTTTTACCATGTTAATGCAAAAGATTCCGTTGTTGAAGGAAAAGTGAAGGGTTGGAGTTGAAAAGATTGTACGAAAGTTGAATTGATTCATCGACACAATTGTAATCTAACCCATGTTTACTTATATAAAATGTTACTGCTCTAGCATTGCCATCCTTCTTTTGTCTCAAACTTCAATTGTAGTTCGGTACATAATCACAGGTGGAAAATACACTCAATTCACAGTTCCAAAACCAGAAGGGTCTGACCAAGAGTGGATTTAAAATCTATGAAATCCAATTCATAAAAAAATGTATTTCTCAAGAGTTGGTTTGATATATTCTTTTTGTAACAATTTTACTCTTTTCATCATCGTCATCTATATTTATTATTATTATTATATTATTTATTTATTTATTTATTTATTTTAACCTTATTTTTTAATTGGCATCATTTTTGAACTGCAAACATTAATCTCCTTTCCATTCAATTACATTCTAAGTAAATCGACTCAATTAATCAGTTCCACATGGTTTGAGAAATAATGGGCCATAATAGACGCCACATAATGGCCGCCTATACCCAGAAGCCTAGCAGAAAGGCCATCGGTTGCCTCAATATTGATAAACCAAGTAGCCGTGAGAGTGGTTAAGCACGGTGGCTTAGAGAAATATTAACTTATTCCTATAGCCATGAAGCATGCGTTTATGCCTCAAATCCGCCACATCGAGTTCAAACAAAACAACATATCAGTCAATTCCCCCTTCGCAAAGTCTTCCTTAAATACTTATTCCATAAGTTCTTATTTTATAAATTTTAATAAATGAAGCAGGCTAGTTAGTGGTTTATTATTCATGAACTAGAGAGCTGAGATTCGTTGAGAAAGTTGACTTAGAAAAACATTAGCAAAATACTAGCTTATTCCTGTAGCCATGAAGCATGCGTTTATGCCTCAAATCCGCTGCATCCAGTTCAAACAAAAACCATCAGCCAATTCCTCCTTTGCAAAGTCTTCCTTAAATACTTATTCCATAAGTTCTTAGTTTATAAATTTCGGTAAATGAAGCAGACGAGTTAGTGGCTTATTATTCATGAACTAGGGATCTGAGATTCGTTGAGCAAGTTGACTTCAAAAACATTAGCTTCTTCAACAGTGTTGGCTTGAAAAATTGTACAACCGGCATCTTGTGATTACATGCTGCATCGTGCAGCTGCTACCAATGCTTAGAAGTTTATCTTGCAAAATCCGAACAATTGGCGATAGCATCTTACTAAGTACGAGATGGATCAATCAGATTTCATTGGTTAATATAGACATTTAATAGTCATCTTGGATGTCTCTACTAAACAATTGTCTTGTGTTGCAGCAATCAACAACTGCAGAAAGCAATCAAGTTAGAGATTCAGAAGGAGAGGAGAAAAAATGGCCGAGAGTGCTGTGAACTTCTTGATTCAATACTTGGGATTTTTGCTCCTTGAAGAGGGAAGATTTCTCAAGGGTGTACGTGGGGAAGCCCGCAGGATCAGAGAGGAATTGGAGAGCATGCGATCCTTCTTAAGGGATGCCGATGCAAAGGAAGACAGCAATGAAAGCATCAAGACATGGGCTAGGCAGGTAAGAGAAGCAGCTCATGACTCTGAAGACATTCTTGACGAGTTCATCCTTCACGTGGGACAACATCGCCAGGATGCCCGAGGAGTCTTTGGGGTTCTGTGTGGAATGGCTCAATCGATCAAACAGTTAATGGCTCGCCATCAGATTGGCACCAGAATTCAAGATATCAGAGCCCAACTCACTGACATTTCCAGGAGAAAAGATGATTATAACTTAAACAGGACAGAACAGGATTTGGGTCAGAGGAACTTCTATGATGGAGTTTATGATCCTCGACTGGCTGCTCTTTTCACTGAAGAATCTGAACTCGTGGGCATTGATAAGCGAAGAAGTAAGCTGATCGGATGGCTAATCAGTGAAGAAAAAAGGCTTTCAACTATGTCAGTGGTTGGCATGGGTGGTCTTGGCAAGACCACTCTGGCTAAAAAAGTCTATGATAGCGAGCTGGTGAAGAAACACTTCGAGACCTATGCTTGGATCACCGTTTCACAAACATTCAAAAACAAGGATCTCCTTCGAAACATGATCACACAATTCTATGCAGCAAAGAAAGAGCAGGCTCCTTCTAGACTTGACTCAATGACTGACATCCAGCTAATTCAAGAGCTGCGAGATTATCTTCAAAACAAAGCGTTTCTGCTTGTTCTTGATGATATATGGAGTGTAGATGCTTGGAAGTTCCTAAACACGGCATTGCCGACTCGAGAATATGGGAGCAGGGTGGCTCTCACAACACGCAGCAGTGATGTAGCATCATCTTCTTGTGGTGGACCCTCTGATTACATATACAATCTTCAACCTCTGCGTTGGGAGCAAGCATGGTCCCTCTTTTGCAAGAAGGCCTTCCCATCGAATGCGGAGAATCGATGTCCTTTGGAATTGGAGAAGCTTGCTCAAAACTTTGTCAAAAAATGCCAAGGACTACCTCTTGCAATTGTGACATTAGGTAGCCTCCTTGCAATCAAGGATCAAACATATACCATCTGGGAGATGATGCACCGCAGCCTTGGTTTAGAGCTTGAAAGTGATGACCAGCTTAAGAGTATGACAAGCATCTTATTGCTCAGCTTCAATGACTTGCCTTACTATTTGAAATCCTGCTTTTTGTATTTCAGTGTTTTTCCTGAAGACTATCAGGTTAGGCATATGAAGATAATTAAGCTATGGATGGCTGAAGGTTTCCTAGAAAGAAGAGAAGGCCGGACACCAGAAGAGGTTGGTGAAAGCTACCTCAATGTCCTTATCGCCAGAAGCCTTATTCAAGTTAAGAAAGAAGGACATCAGGAAGACGCGATCACATTCCATGTTCATGATCTGGTGCGTGAGATAATTATTTCCAAATCTAGGGAGAAAAATCTCTTTGCATCTTCAAATGAAGCCTCTGACAGAATCAGGCGTCTATCCATTCACAACAAGGGTGAGATTGTCCCAAAGTTTGTGAGCTCTTTGCGTCTTCGGTCCTTGCTCATTTTTGGGGTAGATAGCCTATCTACTGCCTCTGCTATCACATCATTTGCTGGATTACGTTTGTTGAGAGTGGTAAATATTGAGTATGTTCCCATGGAAAGCTTTCCAGAAGATCTAACAAACTTGCTCCACTTGAGGTATCTAAGTTTGCAGGGTACAAAGATTAAGCATCTTCCAAGATCAGTAGGTAAGCTAATAAACTTAGAGACATTGAATCTTGTAGACACTTTTGTATGTGAACTTCCTGTGGAGGTTCTCAAACTCCGATGCCTGCGTCATCTTTTGGTCTTTCGTTTAGAAAAAGCCATTCGACTTGCATTTCACTGCCTGCATGGTGCTAAGGTGCCTAGTGGAGTGGGAAGTTTAAGATCCTTACAGTACATTCTACAAGTGCAGGCGAAGAGTGATATAGTTGGCGAATTGGGGAAGCTTACTCAATTGAGAAGACTGGGGGTCACTGAATTAAGAAGTGAAGATGGGCATGCTTTTTGCACTTCCATTGAGAAAATGAACCACCTCAAATCTCTTGAAGTCACTTCCACAGATGAGGATGAGGAAATTGACTTGCATTCTCTATCATATCCTCCACCGGCTCTTCAATACCTTCTCTTGTTTGGGCATTTGAAAAAGTTACCCCAGTGGATTACCACCCTTCAAAATCTGCATGTTCTACGTTTGTCTTGGTCTGGATTGAAGGATGACCCCATCAAAGCCCTTGGATCACTGCCCAATTTATTGGAACTCACTCTGAAAAGTGCTTATGATGGAGAAGAGTTTTCTGTTGAGGATGGAGATTATCCAAAGCTAAGGGAATTACGCCTCTGTGAGTTAACTGGACTGAAGAAGGTGAGGGTGGAGAAGGGAGCAATGCCTAACCTTGAATTACTATACATGAGGTGCTGTGAAGTGTTACTGGAAGTGCCTTCCTGGCTCCATAACCTCACTAAGCTCAAAAAGCTCTTACTACGGGATATGCCAACGGCCTTTTTGAAGGGTCTTCAAAAGGATGAAGGAGAACCAGCGGATTTCATTCAGCACATCCCACTGGTCAAATGCTACGACGCTGAAAGAAATAAGAATTGGAGACTCAGAAGGGGTTCACTTTAGTTCACGGTGAAGGCTTGAACTTCAATGCAGTCGTTTTATCTTGGATGCAAACTTCTTTTCATTTGTTTCAATGGTTTGTACAGAGATTTTTCTGAATAATGTCATAATATCTTGATACATTAGCCATGTTAATGTTTAAAATGTGCAATGCATTTCACTAGCCTTCTTCCAAGCTGAAAGTTTCCATTACCCTTCTCCCAGGAGAGGAATAAGGAATGCATTTCAATAGCCTTCTTCCAAGCTGGAAGTTTCCATCTTTCTGATAGTTTGATTAGCAGATTGAAGAGGGTTCTATTGCTTTCTGAGCACTAATCCATTCCTCCTTTCCTTTTCCTTTTCCATTTTTTCTTAATGTTTAGCATGGGTATTTACAGCACGCTTTCAAGATGCTCAAAACACCTAAATCAAGTCATTATTGAATCAAATAATTTAATCATTAAAATCTATAAAAGACCAATTGGAAACAACAGTAGAGATTAAGATATACACACATCCAATCATATCCTCCATTAATTTCATTAGTAAAATTGGATTTTGGGTCCAATTGAATTGAGTGAGGCCTCAAGCTGAGCCTGACCAGGCTTTTAAATCAGGTTGGGTCCATTTAAGTCCGTTGTCAACCCGATTTTAGTAGGCACCAAAACGGGCCACTAAACATGGATTGGATCTTTTAGGCTATGGTTAGACGCAATGCGAGTTGCACCCTCCCATGTGCATTGGAGCATGATTATGGAGCCTGTGAAGATAGATCAATCGAAGCATTTAAAAAACCATGCCATAATGAGAGTCTCCAACATCCAAAACCCTAAGAATTTTGCCCTTAGTGATGTATGCTTCTTTCTGGAATTTGGCTGGGGACGGACATTTTGGATGCCACAGACACACCTTGAGTATCCCCACAATGTCTGATTCCTCTGCAGTTTGGGCGCAGAGGACATAGTGGCAATTGGGTTGCTAGTCAATACCATGACGTTTATGAATTTTAAAATAACAAATGCATAAAAAAGGTTCAGTTCATGTGTAAAGCAATCACAACATGCAACTAGATGAAAAAGGCAGTGGTTCGGTATGATGATTTTAAGAATTATTTCCTAATCATAGGGCCAAATGGCATGTTTACTTCAAAATCAGGGCATCCCATTCACAGAAAGACGTCATGAATCATGCATGCTGCTCTTTGAAAGTCTTTATTAAACAATTATGCTACTAGTGTTTTCATGCAAGCTGGCTACTTCAGTGTTGGGTTTTCCTCCCATGTGGAGGTGGGGCCCAACGACTTCTTGCGCGCACAGCGCATGGCGAACATTTACGTGTGACTACAAATAGAATCCTAAAGGGAAGGTGCGTGCCGCAGCTTGCTTCCTCTTCACAGCTTCCAGCTTTTGGGTTTTCTTCTCCAAGGAACCTCATAGCAGTTTTTGATCTTTGCCACATCCTTTAAGCCATCAAGCAAAAGATTTAGGAGAGACACTCTCACACTCTTTTGAGTCAATTTCTAGTTCTACTTGGTTAGATTCATCTTTGTTATTTCTTATTAATTCTTGTCGAAATCCATCTTTGTGGTAACGTTTAAATCCTTTAGTTTTTATTAGAGAAGAAATATTTGTGATCCCATTATTTTATAATAAAAGTTTATAACTGAACTAAGCCCCGTTGTTTCTCCCTTCATATTGAGGGGTTTTTAACGTAAATTTTTTTTTGATGGGTTTATGGGTTTCATTATTTGAGTGCCTGATTTGTGTTGATTGGATTTATAAATATCTATTTAATTTGCACAAAAAGGGATAATTTATCTCAACATTTGGCAAACCCCCACCATGGCGATTCATGCCATCACTTGGGTCATCACATCACTTCACTGTGTGAATTTCGATTCTCTCATGGGTTAGTTTCTGTTGTTTTACTGTAGCCTTATTAGAAGCTGGAAAAGGATCTCTTAAAGAACTTTAAGAACTGGCTGTGCCCTCATGATACATTAAGCAATCACACCATGCCAGCTATGTAAAAAATTTAGAAAAGCCCATAATAAACCCTACAAATTGACAGTTCCTGCAAGTGGCATTTTATGAATGGATATTGCAGCAAATTACGTAGCGTGATTTTTGTGAGGCCATGGGTCGGCAAGGACAAGAGATAACTGCCTACCCAACATCAACACAGAGGCCATGGGAAGGCAAAAGTACAAAGGACAACCGATCACCTCCGGCCCTGATTGCAGCAGAAAAACCCCGCTTGCCCCTCTCTCTCCCTAGTCCCGCGCCTGTTCCATCTCCCGTTTCACAGTCTTTACTATCCCTTTCAGCCAGCAGCCACTCGACGGCCGACAGCAACTACAGCAACCCAACTCGGCTGGGATCAGAAGGTTTGTTGATTCTTGCTAGATTTATTTTTAAAATTTTATATAATTACATCACTAGTTAATCATTATAGTGTGTAGAGTTATTTATTTTTAATTTTTATATGCATATCAATTTTTTTTATGATGTATAACTATTATTTAAAATAATAATTATTCATATTATATAAAATTATATATATATTTAATTATATTTTTTAAAAAATAAAAAATTATTTATTATGTGATAATTATGTCATGCTCATATCATAGTTCATAGTAGGCTGAATCAATGGTTGAATTGGTCAAACTTGAATTGAACATGAAAATAATTCATGTTTATTATGCTCGGCTTTTCGAGGTGCGATGTTTAATTTTGCATTAGAATTTACCATGATTTACCACTTTTAGGTGGGGCGTCTAGGATCCATTCTAGGACGCCTTTACATTTTATTATTTTTGTGTCAAATTTATTAACTTTTAATGGAATTTCTATCAAACTTTCGCCAAAGTTTTCCCTAAAATATCAAGATTTGAACCTGATAAATATCATATATGAAATATATTTATGATACAAAATATTTATTTAAAATGAATTTTATAATAATCACTATTGAAAATTTAATATGTTTAATCTAATTATCAACTCCAATTTAGTCCGAACTCAACTTGATTTTCTTAGAGCTGATTTAATATTGAGTTGAGATTTTAAAAAGAGGATTAGGGTCAGGGTTGAGTTAAAATTTGCAGGGCAATGATTCTCTAAAATTTGTAGAGGCATCTATATTTTTAAATAATTGTGGGTGATTGTATGGATGTGGATGCTGATCTTGTACTAGGATAACCTTGCTCATGAAAAAATAGACCAATTGAATCACTCCACGGGCCGCACCTTAGTGAATTAACGTGACAGATTGGGTTTAATACCGCTTGATTGTTGGGAGATTTTTTGCTGTAATCAAAGTCATGCCTGGGCAATGAAGTTCAGCCTCAGCCACACACCAAAAGGTGGAAGGCCACTTCTCTTTAAAAATTGAAGATATAGCTAGACTGAGAAGTAGAGAGAAAAAAGAAGCGGCCAGCCGAGTGGTTCGAATGTTCAAAAGTGAGGAGGTGATTGAGATTGGTGGAGCATGATGATTCAGATAGGGCCCAGTGGCATGTTTTGTACTGCAATCCAGGGCATCAAGTTACTCGGCTCCACAATCCCACTATTCATGCCCTCCTGCTCGAAGGCTTTGTAGATGCTTGCTTCATAAGCCGTTCAACAGCTCGTAGCTTAGTAGAGTCATTCACCAAGGTGATTGAAGACCTTATGAACATTGGCCGAAGGCCGTGGATTCTTTAATAGTTGGATCATTGGCCAAAGTGCTCTTTTAGGTTGGATCAGTGTGATCTTTTCATATCGTCTTTCCCATTAGAATTTTTCCTAGAAAACTTGGACGTCAAAGAAAACCAGACAGAGCAGCCACATATAAGTTATTAGATGATATACATCATCTCAACTCAATTTATTGTACTGTTAAATATTGTCTACTTTGATTTCCTAAATACTACACTCAAACCTTCAATCCTTTTATCCTAAAGTTTCATTATTTTTTAAATTATGTCTCTCAGCAATTTAGCTCCATTAATGAGTAATCTATGTTATTTAGAAGTATTAGATTAAGCAATATGCATTGCATTAGGTTTCCACGGCTGGTTAATTATTGTTATAAATATAGGTCTCGTGTAATAGAATTAGAAGAAAATATTGAATAATATATATTTTTTGATATTGGGTGCATCAAGTATATGTAATATAACCTTCAATAATTGAAGATAGTGTAGCACAACAACAAGGAGAGAAGTAAAATTAAGAAAAGACACTGGTAAAAAAGCAGCCAACCGAGTGCCTTGCACATGCATTGAGAGAGGATGCCACGAGACTTGGAAAGCACAATGGCTCGAGTTACCTTATAGGTGGGGCCTTTGTGCTTGTCCATCGGTACAGCGCATCCCCCGTTCCCCAAAAAATAAAAATAAAATAATTACTACTACCTTAGTCATCTCCTCTTTTGCAGGTCCGTATTGAAGACACCTCCTCCCTTGCATTAGAACAGCCACCATGTGAAGTTTGATGCTCTTGTACAGCTTTTCATTATTTTCCCACCCTATGCTGCTGGACGCAAGATTAGGTTTTGGTACGGACTCATCATGGAGTGTGAGCTGTATGTTTTTGAAAAAGTGGATTTGTTCATCTTGGACTATTACTAAGGAGACTAAGCCATAATGGACTTGTTTGGTTTGGCCAAAGCTTATTAGCTTAATGGTTAATGAGTAACTTGATAAGCAGCTCAAGTCAAATAAACAAAGAATATTTAATGCAACTCAAAAAAGGGCTTAAATTGGTAATCCACGTTAGATATAGCTACAGCTAAATTTCTGAAATTATAAAAGAAAAAAAAATTGAATTCCCTTATATATCTTAGGTAGATATATAAAATGTTGTCTAAGATAATGTAACTGAAATTTTTGGATGAATTAAAATAAAAAAAATTTAACGAATGTTAATTTAACAAATAAATAAAAGTGGTTAAAACTTGATAAGTTTAACTTAATAAAAAATTAATAGGAATATTTACAATTTTATGTATATAGATAAAAGGTAAACTCAAAAAAAAATAAATTAACATATTTACAAGTTGTAAAAAGGGCTTTTGTAGGATTACCACATAGGAAGTGTGGCGAAAAGCAGGAAACGGAATTGGAAAGGTAAGTTATTTTTGAAATTATTAAATACTAATGGAGATACTTTTTAAAATTGAAAATTTCTTTAGCTAAACGGCACCAATTAAGTGACCATGCCATACTCATAAATAAACTAAATAAATGAACATAATGTCTCCTATAGTACTAGATAAAGATAAAATAAATAAATTTTTTTAAAGTACCTTTAATTTAAGGGAAAAGAATACTAAAAGTATGATTCTTAAAATTTTAGCTAACATGAAGTATTATCCGCTTTAATCTCATAAACTTCTGTTGGCAAGTAGAGCATATAAAATTCTGTTTCTTTGTGCCAATTCTCTTACCTAAAAGAGCTTTACAATGACTTACCACATTTCACACTTTAATTTCTAATCTCAGGTCATGTTGTCACAATTCTCCTTTACATCATCTGTTGTCATCTTTAAAAGTCATGCCTGGGGAATGGAAGGGCTCAGCGGCATATTTTGTGCTGCAGTCCCATTATTCATGCCCTCCGGCTCGAAGTCTTTGTAGAATACTTGCTCTACATGTGCTTCATAAGCCGTTCAACAGCTAGTTCAGTAAATTCTTCCACGATGGTGATTGAAGACCTTCTGAACATTGGCCGAAGGCCTTAAGAGCCTTTATTAGTTGGATCATTCGCCTAAGTACTCTCAAGTCTTTAATAGTTGGATCAGTCTGATCTTTTCATGTCGTCTTTACCATTATACTTTTTCCTAGAGAACTTGGACTTCAAAGGAACACCAGACGGCCGAGCAACCACATACATTAGTAATCTGTCTCAACCCAATTTGGTATGTTGTATATGAAGTATTATTTTTTTTTTTTAGTTTGCCAAATACTTTACTTAAACCTTCACTTTTAAAGTTTTATTAGTTTTTAAAGTATATCTTTAATTAAGTGAATAAAAAGAATAATACTTTGCAGGTATTAATAATTGTAGAAGGGATCTACTGAGATACTGTGGTCGAAGGCAAAGGTTAGTATACATACTTCAATAATTGAAGATATACTGTAGCACACCAGTAATTTACTGATGTCGCCAATTAGGTTTAGACACCAGTAATTTATTACTGATGTGGCCAATCAGGTTTAGACACGACAGCCTCTTTGCAAGCCTCACGAGTTTTCAAGGAAACAAGGTATCCTTCTAAATTATCGTGAAACGTGAGATGTGAGTATCAATTTCAAATCTGCTTGCTTGCGTTAATATCCCTTGGAAAACTGATATACAGTCGTTTTCACCTTCAACACCAATTTAGCTTCCATAAATATCCTTTGCCAAAGGAAAATTAATTTACACACATAGTTTTTCCTTTTAGGTAGCAAAATACCATCAAAGCCAAAGTCTTTGATGAATGATATCTTAAATTTATTGTTTACTTTCATAGCTTAACTATTTTGGGCATAAAAACTAAAATTTTAAATTTTTTATGAATAATATCATTATTTAATATTATATATGATAATATAATGAATTTATTATGTAGATATTAAATCACATGAACTATTTAACAAAATTATATCCTTACTTATATAAGTTATTTATTTAATCTTACTTTTATAAAAATTAATATTTATTTGGTACAAATCTTATTTAATTTAAATATTCAATTTATATGCGCTTATTATATATATATATATATATTCTATGTAACATCAAGTGATCTACACTCATGTTTTTAATATGAAAATTTTTATTTTTATATTCCTTGATATTTTTATCAAATCTAAGTCATTATTGTAACCCACCTACATATTGAATATTGATATATCTTGGTATCATGACTAAAAAATTTGTAATAAACACAATAAAAAACTTAGATTTAATAAAATATTAAAAGAGTGAAAAATGAAAAGATTTTGTATTGGAAACATTCTATTAAATAATTTATCCTCTCAATCATTAACAATACGTCGAGGTAATAAATCTGAAAACCGCATCCTCATGCGCATTGGGGGTAGCCGCTCCATTGATTGCAACATTGGATTTGTTGAATGCCTCATCTTATGGCTTCATTGACATTACCTTTAACTCTATGATAAATAGCATGGCTAAATAGAAGTTACTTGTTATGGGCTTCGTTTTAAGAAATTAATTATTTTCTTAAAATTAAATATTTCTCCTCAATGCAATGTATAATTGTCCTAAAAATTTTAAATTTTATGTTTCTCTATTATTATCCATATCTTATACTAAAAGGTGTATATATATATATATTTATCATTATTCACTTTACAGTTAATACTCTACTTACTTTATATCTAATACTACCGCTGCCTAATCTAATGACTTTGTTTACTTTATCTAATATGTACTTTATAAAGAAAATTAATTTATCTTTTGGTAAGCATATATTTTCAAGTGATATTTTTGTAAGTTTGTAAATTTTTTTTTTATGTTAAAAGCAATACTATAGAAAAACAGTGAACACCCTTGGAATTTGCTGACAACTCCTTCAACGTATGGAGCTCTTTTGATGAGATTAAAAAGCTTAATTAATAGTATTAATTAGCGTTGAAGGTGAAAACCACGATAGATCAGTTTTCCCTTCACGAGGGATATTTACGGAAGCAAGCAGATTTAGAATTGATACTCACGTCTCATGCTTCACGAGGATTTAGAAGGATATCTTGTTTCCTTGAAAACTCGTAAGCCTTGCAAAGAGGGTGTCGTGTCTAAACCTGATTGGCGGCATCAGTAAATTAGTGGTGGGGCACATCCGGTGATCCGCACTCCTTCCGAAAGCGGATTTTCCCAAAGAAGATTTCTTCCCTTCCAAACCAAGCAAATCCAAACCCCTCTGCCCCCTCTGTCTGCATTGCTAGAAATGATGGCGAAGGTCGGAGCAGAGCAAGGGGTTGTGTTGCCGGAAAAGATGGAGAAGACTAACGGAAGCCTCGATTTTCAAATGGAGAACGGAAAGGCCGAAGGAGTCTTAGTAGGCGTGCCATGAGCAAAGTTTTCCCAGCATGGGGCCCACTCTTGGGTGATAAGGATCGTTGAATGGTGGGCCACAAATCAAGAAATGGAGAGAGATGGAGAAAAGGGGGAATCTGTGGGCGACGGATGGTTTGAAAGTGGCCGTGGTTGTAATTGGAAAAGCAGGGGCAGTGTACGGCAGACACAAGTGGCTCAAGTGGGTTGTCGTTTCACGAAATCCTAGCAAATGCATGCAAGTGCTGGAACGGACGTGCAACGCACATTGCAGAGACAAAATGAGAGGCTCCAATTCTAAGATCCGACTACAAAAGTAATTACTTTTCGGTGGTCCACGCTTCTTGCAACACTTTTAATCTATGGTTCTCCCGTTCAAAAATGCACCCTTTTTATTGTCCAATCGTTCAATCTGAACCGTCCAACGAGTATAAAACATGCTGACAAGGATACGGTTTTAGAATAATTTTGGTATGACCACATCTGTCTCCTCGATAAGGGGCGTGATTTCAAAACTCACAAAACTTGGAGATTGGAATTTAAACTCTCCCCTTCAATTTTTTGATTTTTCGACTGAAGCGGACAAATGGAAGTTTTCAGTCTATGAAAGCGGATAAATGAAGCGGATGTATGTGACAAGTGTGAATGGTGATGAGTAATTTCTTAATTTCTTTTTATGAGGATATTTATTTTAATTCAATTACATCAAATATTTGTTAAACAAAGATATTTACTTTAATGTTCATAATAATAGTTAAGAAATATTATAAGAAAAGTATGTTTAATTGTGAAAAGGGTAGACTTGATTAGAGATTTTATTTCTCTTTTAAATAGGATACATGTCTTATAGTATAACATTTATCTTTTAATATATGTAACAACCCAAATTCAACCCAATTTTCTTAGAGTTGGTTTAGGATTGGGTTGGGGTTTAATAAATAAGGTTTGAGTTAGAGTTAGGTTGCGGTTTAACAAATAAGGTTAGAGTCGAGATTTTATAATTAAAGTTAGGCTTGAGTTTACCCTAACATGAGTCAACCTGACTCAATTTAAACCCCTATTTGTCACGTGCAAATCAAGCACTGAAAAAGACTCATGGTGCAATGCTGTATTGTATCTCACACCCGAGTTTCTGACATGTGAGATAGATCATTGGGATCATACTAGCCAGTCATCATGTGGAACCCAACATGGATGATCCTTCTTGTGATTAAGGAAGATTTTTGTCTATCATCCAAGCCATTTGTGTGCAGATTTACACGGTATTAAGGAAATCTGTCCAGGGAAAAATAGGACAGGCCAAAATTGGCAGTGGTGATTACAAGGGCCTACATGGGGAATGCATGCAAAAAAAATTTAAATATATATATATATATATTTTTATAAATATATATTTTTTATAAAATATTTATATTGAAATTGAGTTCGAGTTATTGTGGATTCGGGTTGACCCTAACTTGAGTTTGGATAGATTTTAAATCTGATCTGGTTGGGAAAAACTGAGTTTTAGCACTCATGGAATTTGGGCTTGGTGGTAATACCCTAGTTAAGGTCAGTTTTACAAATAAGGTTAGGTTTGAAGTTTTACAAATAAATTAGGGTTAAGGTTGAGGGGAACATGAGTTTCATGACTCAGAGTTGCATCCCTAATATAACTAAAGAAAATGGAAACAAAAGATTCAAGTTAGTTTTGAAATTATAAAATGCCAATGAGATAATTCTGAAAATTAAAAATTTCGTAAGGTGGAGGGCACCCCCATCTAAGCACTTACTGTCTATGAATAAATAGGCTAAATAAATAAATATAAATATAATGTTTACTATAACAATAAAGAAAGATAAAATAAATAAATTTGTTTGGATATATTTAATTCAAGAAAAAAGAATCGTAAAAACTCTGATGAAAAATCAGGCCTTCAGAGACCTATCTTACATCAATTTATTTTAGTAAGCATGGAATGACAGAAAAGGATCAACAGCCTCTATATAAAAGACAGATGGATCAGACAGATTTTTGGAACGTCTTTTACTTTACATATCTTAATGGGCGTATTTTACTTTGGCTCATCTTTTTTAGTAAAAAGATGAATTCAAAGTTAAAAGCACACCAAGCAAGCTGGCAAAACGGAACCTACTGAGCGGGTCGATTTTAGGATCAGTCCAGAGAATGATTTAGAAAAGAAAAACCGGCAGAATAATTACCAAAACAACACCCATCAATTACCCAAGAGTGAGTTTAAGAAAGACAGGGTGTGTGCTACGGCGACCAACAAGTGCAGAAATCAGTGCAAAGTTTTTAGCAGTCAAATGAGAGAGATCCAGGAGAGGAGAAAAATGGCAGAGAGTGCTGTGAGCTTCTTGCTTGAATATTTGGGGCCTTTGCTCGTTCAAGAGGTGAAATTGCTCAAGTGTGTACGTGGAGAAGCCCGCAGGATGAGAGATGAACTGGAGAGCATGCGATCCTTCTTAAGAGATGCTGATGCCAAGGAAGACATCGGCGAAAGCATCAAGACATGGGTGAAGCAGGTAATATTCTGAGTGCCAAGGCACACCACAACCAAATACTTAATCATCATAGCTTCTATGAAGCATTTTATCTCCTCAAACTTGGTTTAATTTGCCACAAATGGGTGAGGCAGGTGAGAGAAGCAGCCTACGAAACTCAAGACATTCTTGACGAGTTAATTATCATGTGATTTAATTGAGGGTGTACAATTAGGCTTTGAAATTGATGACAAATCTTGGTAAGAATATGAATTAAGTTTATGTTGTCATGAGAATACACACGTGGGGCATTGGATGACCAAATTAGCCTCTTTGGATAAAAGTTACCACCTCAAGATGAAAAGGCAGTTTTATACCCTCATGAAACAAAAGAAAAAAGAAAAACAAAAAAGAGGTGAGAACCATAGTGCTTAGGAAATATGAAAAAACAAACAAAGCAATTGTAGAAGTAATTAATTGGTATGTGTAAAAACCTCTCATGCACAAGAGGTACAAGACAAGTAGGTTTGGTGTAATCAGTCTGATTAAACTAACTGTTTGATCTAGGTCTCAGTCAAGACTGACATCCGATAATTGGGATGAAAATTATAAATTCATCAATCATCACAAGTGGGCCATGAAGATCACATTTAATGTATCTTAAACAAGGTATTACATTAGGCACAAGCAGGGCAACTAATTTTATAACATGTTTGATCATGTTCGTGAAAAAGGAGACCTCGGCAACATTCATTGCTGAAATAGGGGCTCCAAAATAGTGATGGAACGTGTGCTTGAATTTAATTAAAAATAGATATATTATGCAATAGAGAGTAGTTTCAATGAAGAGGACAGCCAAAACATAGTTAATTTAATTAAAATAGACATATCATACAATGGAGAGTAGTTTTTGTCGAGAGGATGGAGCTAAAATTTCATTGGGCCATTATAAACATCCTACCATGGCTGATCACATGTGCTGATCTAGGACCATTATAAACATTTGCTATGAGCCGGGATGTCCTGAGCTTTGTAACTTCTGAGCTAGCACATCACATTTCAAAAAATAAAAATAAAAAAACCCACTATCATAGTCATATCCTCCTTGGCATGTTTGTGTTGAAGACACTAGCCTTTCACTTAAAACATCCACCATGTGAAGACTGATGCACTTGTAGAGATTTCCATTATTTTTCTCAAGTCTCTGGAGAAGCTAGAAAATTTGAATATAAAGCCCCTATACTCTGGATGCAGGGTCTGCTTACAGCGCCAATTCATGATGGAGGTCGAGCTATCTGGCATTGAAAAAGAGGCCTGAACTATTAATAAGTGTAAGCCAGCTGAAATAAGCCAAATTAGAAAATAAGTTGCAGTAAGGAAGTTTACAAAAGGGGCTTAAAGGCCCATAGTGATGGGTAAGTTGCAAACACCAGCTGAAGTGCTGTCGTACATATTAAATTTTTATCTAAATAAACTATTCCATCAATATTAATGGCATGATTGCTAAAATACTCCTTGAAATTAAATCACAATGTATAATTTATACGTACAAGAAATTCATGGGCTCAGTTTATTTCATTCCCTTCTAAAAATTTGTTGATTGAATATTAGGGAACTCTGCTCATTGAAGAAATGAAATTGGTCAAGGGTGTAAATGGGGAAGCCCGCAAAATCAGGGGTGAACTGGAGAGCATGCGCGGCTTATTATGGGATGCTGATACCAGGGAAGACAGCAACGAAAGCATTAAGGCCTGAGTGAGGCAGGTAATTTTGGAGACAAGACAGGCTTTCAAATTAACTTAACGTTTATTTTGAGCGTAAAATAAAACTAACCTAAATTTTATAAATATTTTTATTTTTATTTTTTACTTGGTAAACCTAAGTTTCTAAAAATAAATAATAGAGTTAACAGGGCAAGTGATCAGCATGTTTTGAGTCCACTGAGTTGAACTTGGTGACTCACTGAGCAAACTCAGCAAGCCAAGCGCAAAGTGCTCAAAAGCTAACACATGCAATTTATCTAGAAACGACAGTCTTCAATTCCTCCATTCCAAGCCTTTATTAAATACTTATTCTACAAGTGGTTAGTGTATGGATGTTGATAAATAAAAGAAAGCAGCCAAGCAAGTTGCCTGAACATTCATAAACTAAGGAGGTGGATGAGAGTGGTTGTGGATAGCTCATTTAGAAATATATTATTAGCGATTTCAGCCGCGTTGGATAGACCACTTGCGCAGCCGGCTTTATTGGACTTACTACCTTGCACAAATTGAAAAATCATGGATGGCCACTGGGATTACAGATTGATCAATCATATTTTGGATCGTCTATTATTATAGGCATTTTAATAGAAAACTTGGCGTGAAATTAAGCACGTCTCATACCAAATTCATTGGATGGGTGTATTTTGGGATTATTTTAGACGTCTTATCCACTCACGTAATCAAAGAAAGCATACTTGCCAAGACACCACTAGTCTGGTGTCTGCCAAGTATGTCTCTGAGAAAGACATTGTCACCACAAGAGAAATAACTTTATGCAGGACTCATTTTAGCTATATTAAGTCTAAATTTTACTACATTAACTCAAATGCTAAAAAAAAATGTCTGTTGGTTACGTAGGCCTTTTCGCAATTACTTAAAACTAGTCATATTTCAAATTTACTGCATATAATTTTTTTTTCAGCCATTCGTAAGTAAAAAAGGTAGCCAGTTTTTATGCTACATATATTTATATACAGTCAACGTTTCAATGAATTTAGTTTAATTTTTGCAAATATTTAGCTATATATAATGCAATTATGTATGAAAAATAATATTAAATGTGACAAAAGTTTCATAGTATATGATCTTTCATGCGACATTGCCATCATATGCAACAAAAAAAAACTATCGAATATATTATATGCAATAAATTTTTTACAACATATTATAAAAGTTGGCTTCATATTATTATTCTATAAGCTTTAAGGAAATAAGTCCATCATATTGCATTTAACTAAATGCAACCAAAGGCTTTGCTATAGTTAAACATATGCAACAAATAACATAGATGTATATACTTAAACTATTATTTAAAAATCATAAAGGCAACCAAAATTTCGCAACATTTGTGAAAATGCAATAACAAATTTCATTGCATTTGATACAGTTGAGTGATTTCATATCGTATTTGACAATTATAGTTGTAATACTTGTTCTTGCTTAAATAGTTGGATAAACCCCAACAAAAAAAAATATTTTCTGGTATATAAAGTGCAAACCCACAATTAGGCATATCATATGATAATAAGTTATCTATTAATTCGTCAAATATGCTAAACAGTTTTGGATAAGTGAGAGATTGAATCTACCAAAATATAATACATGTTGTTTGGGTTGTGCCCAAATTATTCTCTGGGAATCCTGTGTGAAGATCTTGTAAGATAGAGAAAATGTAGGAGGGTACGGAAGTGGTCCTACACGTACTTTGATGGTCAAGGGATCTAGTTTGGTGTGTGAATAATAGAGAGAGCTTATTTTAAAAAAGT
>JAYJMB010005600.1:0-11817 GCA_036873735.1 Pouteria campechiana
AAGTATTCCTGAAACTGCTTCATGTTATTCTGAAAAATCTCCCAATAAAATTTAAAAAAGAGTCCAAAACAAAAGAAAAACCTTATTTTAACTTGTTCTAAGGCTTTTTATCCTTTTTAGAAAAAAAATAACACTGTTAATTAGAAAATGAAATGGCCATTAGTGGCTGTTGGCATTAAAATTTTTACATAAAATGTGTAAAATAATAAACAAATTCAAAATATCAAATTTTTATACTAAATATAAAAAAACTAAAGAGCTAATTGGCAGAAGACTTGGGTATCCTTCTTGACCTGGTGAAAACTTCATGTCTCTATGTTACATGCTCGCATGCTTGTATGTGTATAACAATAACTAGAATTCTAAACATAGTCTTTTAAAGTAATTTGTGAAATTGACTTTTTAAGGTAAAAATTTGGGGAATCATTATGGCACGCGGAAGCAAAAATGACCTCCAAAAATAGGCCAATAAGCTTTTACCAAGTTTTCATAAACACTCAAATAAATGGTTCATAAGCGTCTGCTTTCATGGAACATATTTGAAAGAGAGTGTATTAGAAAGAAGTATTTGAAATATATGCGAATGTAAGAAAAATAGGAAAATGTAAGTAATATAGGATTTTTTATGAAAAAAAGTAAGGGGATAATGACTATTAATACAAGTGATAAGGAGAAAGAGTAGGGTAGTCACAGTTAGCTATGGTGTTACATAACATTGGAAGAGATATAAAAAGGAGTAGCTAAAATACTGTCTTCAGGACTTCATCTAGACACACCGCGAAGGAATTTTGAGATGTGTTGGATTTTATATTATCTACGTTTAAGCATATACTGTGTAAATTAAGACTCAATGTGGAAATTGCTAAAAGTGGTGCTTAAAAAAAAACCAAAATAAAGTAGGAGGAAAAGTGGAGGAGAGTGGGAAATAATTTAACAAAAGAAAGGGTAATAATTAGAATTATAATGAATAAACATAAAATAGATAGACTTTTTAAATAAAAACATGGAGGGTAATGAATCAATGCATGTTAATTGTTAAATAATCTACACAAGATATTAATTCATTTGAATTGATTTTGCTGCATTAATTAATCATCGGAGATGCAAATTATAAAGTAATCCAGAATGTAGGTGGGAGGTGGTGAGAGTTTTGCATCTTCATACTTGTCATTAGTTTGAACTGTGCGGACATTACACATGTGACAATTTCCTCTGCAGTACATTATTATTATTATTATTATTTTACTTTCTAGTCATTGTTATGTCTACTTTAGTGACAGCCTCTACCTAACCTAACCAAACCGGCCTAAACATGTAACACTTTCAATAAACACCAGTGCCACAAACCTTAGAAGAACTTGTGAAATCAAAATATTTGTTAAAGGCGTGCCTAGGCATGCGCCTAGGCTCAAGGCTCACCTCTTGCACCTTCAGATATACTTGTGCACCAGATTAAACTTTCTTAAAAAAATATTAAATGAAAAAACTTTCAACATTCAATTAGGACTTTAACTTTTTCAATCTTCCCTTTCTTTCTTGGCTCAACCAAAGTTGGTGTCCTTCATAAGATTATATTTAATATTTGAGTAATTTTATTATTTATTCTTATAAATTACATATACAATTAAATTTATTTGATTTTATATAATGTGTGTCCTGCTTCACCCAGGCATGAGCTTTGCCAGTGTGCCTTGCACCTAGACTTCAAGAGCCCTTTGCACCTTTGGTGCACCTTATGCCTTTAATAACTATGAATTATTTGGTCTAGGCTCACAAAGTTGAAAAGAAAGGATTATCGAAATGGTCAGAGAAAAACTAAACTACCAATTAGAGAAACCCTTCACCAGGGTTTGCACATGGGGAAGCATCTACACGGTTCTGCTGTATGAACAAATTGCTGCCTACCATGTTGATTTCGGCTGCTAACTTCATGTACCAACACTCATCTTTTATTCAAATGACACGGCCCTCATCCGTTATTCAAATTGAAAATCTTCAGTTTTTTATTAAAATAGACAAATGGCACAAACAAAAGGGTGGTTAGTTAGTATACTCAAGTACACCCTATACTCCCACATAAGTGTTTGGGTAAAATTTTATTAGTCGAATAATAAGTCTTGAAGTTTATAAATGCAGGAGAGAGGATGAGTTGCAGTTTGAATGGGTAAAATTTCAAGCCTCAACATGGCAACTACATGGTATACTCAGCTACACTTAACTAATTTTGGACAACAAAATCTATATAACTGACCTTAAATTAAAAAATAACTTCTAAGCTCCTTTTGAATGCATCAAGAAAGGAGTGTATTAGCAATATACTATCTTCTACACACCTTTTTAAATTGATGTAATATTTTAACTATCATAATCATCATACTTTATCCCATTATTACTTATATTTTTAATTATTTCCTCTAAACTTTTTTATTAAAAAGCCTATATCATTGATTTCATCTCCTAACACCTTTTCTAATATACCATCTTTTTAATACATTCTATCCAAACGATGATATCAACTATTTCACAAGAATTTTAAAAGTTTATTTAAAACAAAAAATTAAAGGTCACAAGAAGACTCTTACATGCCTGGTTACACGGACGAAATAGAGGCGGTCATATCAACCATTCCAACGGAATCTGAAGAAATTTAAAGGTAATTTTTGTAAGGTTCAACTATAATTTCAACGAAAAAGAAGCTTAAAAATAAAGAATCGATAAAAAAAATTTAAATTGTTGGCCAAGAATTAGCCAAAGTGGACGTCTTCAATATCCAAGGTTGATAATTATGAAATATAGAGACAAATTAGAGTGCGGCCAGTGAAATGTGAGCTAGTTACAAAGAGACATGATTCAAGAGTTTCCCATGATACTCAGCAGCTATAGAACTAATCATGCTTTGCACAACGAGATGTTGGGTGCTCAAAAACAACATGGGGTGAGAATAACCATGAACGCATTGAGGTGGATAAGTGACACAACCAGTGAGGACAAACTGAGAACGAAAGAATTCAAGACAAAATTTGGGGGAATAACAAAACACAATAAAATGAGAGAAATTGAACTTAGGCTTCGTAAGCCTAATACTTGTCTGATTTCTTTATTTACTTGTATAATAAAGATATACAATAAAATTCGACAAATCAAACTTGGGCTCTGTTCCACAATGTGAAGGATTGCTAGATTTCTTCTCTCTTTTTTCACCGACAATAGTTTAATTGATGTGACATTTTTAACCAACTAACACTCCAATTCATCCAAAAAGCTCATTAACTATTCATTACACTGTATCTTGCGACATCAATTTGCGTCCCCCACTTTTCCCTTCCTCCTTCCAAAAAGGAGGCCTTAGATCACTAGATAGAGCAGCATCAAACACAAGGGCCCATACATGCACGCCTTTTCTTTCACGCATCCATACACTAGAGGATAGCCAAACCATACACCACCTTCCAAATAGAAATAAAATGCCAAAAAACTACTGAAAATAAATATATCACTTAATAATGCATGACCCGGTAAACTAATATAATGAAAGAGTAGATGGGAGATAGAAGAATCATCCGCTCCATTTCATGTTATTACACACATAATAATGCTGTGTAGAAGTCTCATATCCAAATACCAAAATCATCTCAGAAGGGAGGGGGTCCCCCAGGTCCTCCGGGCCCCGGCGGTCCAAACCATGGTCCACAGCACTCTTGCAGCAGGAAGCAACAGCACAGAAAGTAAAAGCTGCCACCCAAAACAATGCATCAGGATCTGCTGATAATAAAAGCAACAGTGAACATCAAAGAACAAACATCAGCCACATATTAAACGCTAGGAAAAAAGGTCACAATTCTGGCATATGGTTATTGATTGGATTGTGCGCTGGAGTGCACCATTAGCTGATAAGATGCAGATCACATTCCCCACCTCATCAGGTTGCTTAACAGTTATTGATAGCTTCTATTTTCTTAGGGATGCTCCCATTGCAGGCTACCATTTGCATCAGGCAGACAGGGCCGTGATCCATTCTCTAATCATTCATTCACAAGAGAAACTGTTAGGAAGATAACCCACCAAGATGACAAGCAATTACAAAGGCCGCAGCAGGGGCCACAGCCTGGAGGTGGACCTCCAGGTCCTGGCCCCCAACCAGGCCCTGGTCCAGGTGGAGGTCGCATCCCTCACTGCACACACTAAAACACAACACAAATAATAGAGAAACAAGAGCCAAAAAACAAAGGGAAACGGAGTCAAGAAGAAGAGAAACTGAGAGTCTTAGCCAAGAGCAGACAATGAAAGGAAACAGCAACGATAGTGAATGTGATGAAGCAACAGCTGCTTGGGAAGTCATCTATTTGTACATGGAAAAGCTGAGGTAGCAACAACCTCAAGCCTGCCTAACATTTCCACATCAACCACCCTTCAACATTTCTAAATACACATTCATGCATTCCACGAAAAGAAAGGAAAACGTCAGAAATGAAGATGTAAACTTACCATGAAGATAAAACACCACACAAACCATTCCCAATACCACCGAAGCCTGGACCCCAACCAGGCCCGCCTGGACCCCATCCTGGAGGTCCCCCAGGTCCGGGACCCCACCCACCTGGGCCACCTCCCCAGCCTGGTCCAGGTCCACCAGGGCCGCCACCCCAACCACCTGGTCCCATACCTCAAAAAAAATAAAATGGTGGAAATACAGCTTCAAAGAAAAGTGACAAATCTGGCAAAGGAAGCTAATGAGATTTCTGCACCGGTGCCACAAGGTTCACAGATTAAATAGATCAAAGTTTACGTAACCATGAAGGTTTCTTCTTCCTCCACCTAAAAGTCCCCCCAATCCATCTACTCTCCTCTTTCAACTACCCTTCAGGACTCCTTTTCAGGTGTAACTCCAGACCGACAGGTCAATTCTACGCATTTTGACATTAAGACCAAAAGGAAATTGGACAGGCAGGCACCCAAGGACCCATCTCAAATGCAATAAAATAATAATCCCAACAATCAGGCTAACAGCCTTGCAGATCTGCTTGGAAGATGAATAGGTAGACTTGCAGACACAAATTTCCCTTGATGGGGACAGTTTCAGCCTTTTCATCAGAGCAGCCTGCAAATAGATGTTTAAGAAAAAAAAAGGTTGGTGAAAACAAAAATTTCTCCTGACGAGATAATTTTGATCTTTTGATCAGCAGGCCACAACGAGATGTCCAAGAAGAGAAATAGAGGGACAATTTCAGCCTTCTAATTAAAATGGGCATACAGTGTCCAAGTCTCCCACCAATGTAGATCTAGAAAGGGTGAGACAAACACAACCTCACCTACATTTTTTGACAAGGTTATTTATATCACTCGTACTCACGCCACCAAGGACACAGGACCTCACCATTTTACCAAGGCAAACAGGTGTTTAAGAAAACAAACACTAGTAAAGGTCTATGTTTAATTTCCAAGTACAAGGATTTGGATCAGCATAGAAGAGAGATTTCAACGCACGAAGTTGAGGTTTTATGCATCCTGACCTGACATAAATGCCATCCTCAGTGCAGATGTCATACATCCCATCCCTCAATTTCCTTCCCTCACTAACCACCCTGTTGATTTGGTTCTTGGGTTAAGGTTACCATGCCTTGTTTTTGTGCCCAACCTAAACCTATATTGGTGTTATGCCTCTTGACCTGACACAAACCCCACTTTCAGCACAGTATATTAGGGATGGGCATGGCCACATGCTTGCCCTTCAACCCAACCCAACTGCCAGATCTTAGTCCAAAATGAGAACTGGATTGGCGACAAGCATGATTGAACTTATGTAACATCATCTTTTGTTTACTGGGGCAGAATGGAATTCATAATCCTGTGAGATTCAGACAGCAGCAGCCTGTCAGCACAGCATCCTGGCTCTTCCCTCTTCCTTGGAAGATTCCAGCCTTAATGCTAATGAAGGCAGACGAAACAGGTAAGCAACAAAGCATCCTCCCATTATTCAAAAACAACAAAGACCAGCATAAACCTCTGACAAATTAAAGAATCTAGACATTGACAACAACAGCATCATATCCCAATGATTGCTTTGCTGTTGTTTCTTTTCACAAACCCAAAAGAATCAATAATAAATAACATTGACTTAAAAAAATAAAATTAAAGTCATCTGCAATGTGAAAAAGACCGTCAATGTCATACAACCAATGAATAAATGGTATTGTTATTGATAATCAATGTCCCCCAGATACTGAAAAAAAGAAAAGAAAAGAAAAATACGTTTTACATCTCTTTTTGTTAACAGAGAAATAAAAATATGATCATCATCAAAGTCGTCACTTGGTTCTTAGCCTAGTAGGATAGTAAGGCTCTTCGCCTGTGTCCTTGGTGGCAGGAGTGCAAGTCATGTTTAACAACCTCTTCAACAAATGGAGGTAAATTTGTGTACATCTCGCCTCCCCAAACCTTGCATGAGGAGCCTCGTATATCTCACCCTCCCCAAACCTTGCTGTGAGATCCCACATCGCCCGGGTGAGAAGGGAAATCCTGACTTAAGTGTGGGGGCTCATGGTAATTTGTCGAGACGCGTTTTATGGGACAAAACCGTGCGAGTGGACGCTGGGCGTGACCTTGGGATGTGACCCAAAGCGGACAATACTTCGACAGAAGTCTAGGTTGTTGCAATTGGTATCAAAGTCAACCCTCAATAGTCTTGATGAGAATGTGTCTAGCGAGGACACTAGAGCCTCCCGGGGGAGGGGGTGGATGTGAGATCCCATGTCGCCCAGGTGAGAGGGAGAGTTTTGGCTTAAGTGTGGGGGCTCGTGGTAATCTGTCGAGACGCCTTTTGTGGGACAAAACCATGCGGGTGGACACTGGGCGTAACCCTGGGATGTGACCCAAAGCGGACAACACCTCGACAGGAGTCCGGGTTGTTACACTTGCATTGACAAGAGCCTCGTATATATTGCCCTCCTCAAATCTCACATTGGTTAGAGCCTCTCGTATTGGGTACACTTTTCTTCCTTTTTTTCATTTCGAATCTACTCCCAAAATGATTAAGGAAATTGATGTAAGATTTATAAGATTAATGGTCATTGACAGATATGATTGTGATGCACTAAATCAGCTTCCTATGGTAATTTTTTATGGACTATGTTGTCTTGGGTACTCTCCAAGGTTTTTTTCTATACAAATCGTTTCTACTCTATTAAAAAGAGAAAAGCAAAAGATTTCTATCCATATCAAATATGGATGATTCAGCCAAAACAGTACAATCTTAAAGCTATCTTTGGACTCTCCACCCTGACGAAGGAAGTGCATAAAACTCTCCTTGAAAATGTCTCTTCAAATTGGCAAGTGGTCCAAGTTTAAAAGATAAAATGGGTAATCTCAACCCTCTCATCCATGATTAACCAATCGTAGACCTTTGCAAGAAGGGAAATATCATTTCCTCTATAATGAAAGAATTGTGGTTGTCATTGCAAATGAAGATCTCTCGTATGTAAATGATGGCAACATAGAACAAAGCCAAATAAAGCTTAAACAAATGTATCAAGAATTGTTCTATCTAGAAGACTACCACAATCAATGCCGTCAGATTCACTCAACAAACGCATGATCGCCGCTTTGGCTATGAGGATAACAATGATGAAGAAATTCTTCATGAGTTGGCAAATAAAATGGACATTGGAAGTGACACCTAGCCATCTAATTGTCTTTTCCTTTCCATATGTCATGCGCTTGTGGTTTCGACACTTTTATAATATTTGTACCTTGTTTGCTATGTGTAACCTGTTTTATATTGCCGACTAAAGGAAGCAAACAGTCTAAAGGCACTTACTTTGGAAGTTTTCTTTTTCTCTTGAGTTAAGTGTATTGTTTTGTCCAATAATGTAAGTTCTCCCCTTTCCTCTACTATAAATAGAAAGTTGTCGCACCAAATAACTATTTCCATGATTAGCTGTCTTAGTCATGAAGCTTATCTAAATGAGAGAGAAAATGCATTCCAGCAGCCTCACCAAGCCAACATCCAGAATGAACTTTCATCTACTTTACCAACCAAAAGCCAACTTCCTTTGCCAGAGAATTTTCCCACTTCTCTCAAGATTCTCACCATTATTTTTAATGGGCCGCTTACCTGCCCTAGCACACCTTTCCACACAAAAATACCCCATCTTGGTGACAAAAACAGGCAGCACCTCAGTGCATCTCCACCACCATTGTATTAAGGATATTAATAGACAGTTTCTCCCTCTTGCATTGCCTTTTCAAGGCCCCTTCAAAGAAAGGCCTTTGAACATCATCCCAATCAGTCAAATGGAAGTTCCAACACTATAAGAAATCTCTCTGATGTTGCCTCTTTTAACCAAGAAACATAACAAGAATCTGGAATAAGGAAGACTTGAGTTGGCTAGGCAATTTCACAAGGAAATCTTGACTAATTCTGCCCCCATGGAAGCTGTAACCATTTCCACCTAGCAATATTCTCACTGTCTTCTAACATCTGATTTCAGAAAAGTTGCAGCGCTCAGCATTTATTGTAATGGAAATGCCAAAATAAGTGAAAAATGCTTCCTGAACATGCATAACAACCACCTTACAATTGACAACCAAGCATATCGTTCCAACATAGGCCAAAGATTGCCTCAAAACACCAAAACGTACCAGTTGGGTTAAATGCTTGTTGTAACCTTTTGAAAACATAAGGTGTCATTCCTGTATAAATTCCTTAATTAACAACTATATTTTACCAATCTATAAGACCTGCCATCCTTATATTGACAGTAAAGCCTCAAATTTGCATCATTGCATGGTGAACTTGACTGGCAGCAACTTAGATCAAATCACCTTGGCGCACATTTTTTGTTGAGAATCATTCACAATGTCGTCAGAAAAGGCCACTGTTAAAAAATAATAATACAATAAGGTTCTAAGTGTTAACCTAAACAGAGTTGACTTTTAGTTAACTTAATATTGACTCCTAACAAAGTGTGTTGCACACTGAAATAAGAGACCAACACAACAGCGAAACAAAAGCAAAGATGCACAAGAAGATCAACTATATGTCAGTAAATTAGACTATCACACACAAGTAAAACAGATGAACATTGTCATGATCTTCATAAGTTGCCATCAATACTATCATAGAATTGTTGAAATACCTAAAATATTCTCAAAGCAAAAGATATATATCAGTGGAAAAGCTGTGTGGTTAATGTAGTGCATCTTTGCATCAGAAGAGGGCATATATAAGGCCCTAGTTCTAGTGGAGAATCTTCAAGGTTTCTAACCACTGAATTCTTTTTGTTATTTTCTTTTCCATAACGTATCTTTCTACCACTGAAGATAATGTGAGTGTCTTCTTTGGCACGCAGGACAATGTGAAAAGTTGACAATTGTTAAAATAGTGAGGGCCACTTCAGGGTACATTATTTTCCCAATGTACAGATTAGTGATTTCTAAATATTCTCTCTCAACTGTTTCTTGCAATTCTGAAGTATCTTTAGTTTTTTATCAGCTTAGTTGAGTTTCTGTTCACTGCAAAGTAAAACAGAAAAAGCTTTCAATCTGCTCAAGTTAAAACCATACTTACAACATAAAAAGCAAAGCAAAAATTTAAGCCTCAGATTAGCATTTTGGCACATTCATCCTTGCCACAACAACCCAGGTAGGACAGCTACCTTGGTGCGCATTTGTTTGTCACGGCTCATGCCAAATATTGTCATCAAGGGCCAGAATTAGAAGAAATAAATACAATAATGTATTTATACTAGGATATCTTAGTTGTCTTACCTTGTTGATGTTTTATAAAAATTACAGTTCTTAAAAAACAGAGACCACTGAGCTTTTTTCAAACATTCACCAATAGATCTTCTGCATCAGGAAAAATATTTCCTTGAAAATGAAATCCTGAAACATAGGACCGACACTTAAACGCATCAAAGAAGCCCAACACCAGTTGGGTAGATTTCTAAATGCCAAGCACCTGACAATTACTAGTCTTGATTATCCTCATGTTTACTTAATTCATTGTCACCCATTAAAATCTCAGCATATGACTTATGGTTAGATGATTTATTGATGACCTGACAATAACTATTAGCTAAGTTCCTAGACTTCAAATTTCAAAAAATTCGAATTGCACAAAACAGCATGCATTTGAAAACTAAACATGCATGGACAACACTAGAAAAATTAATAAAGATCAGTCATTCGTGCCTTGACAAATGGGACTTTTCAAAATTATATATGGCTTTACACCATAATAAGGCATTAATAGAGTTGGAAAATTGAAATTGAAGTTAAGCCATGAAGCTTGATACCTTGATCTTGCAGCTTAAGCCTCAGAATAGCATTATGGAACACCAATCCTCGCCAAAAACAACTCAGGCAGGGAATCTGCCTTGTCGAGAATCATTTGCCAAGGTCTCATCCCAGTTCAACACATGTGAGGTGCCATCTGTGATGATCGTTGGGCCTTATGGTTTTATCCCCCAAAAGTGCCTCACATGGTTGATGAGTAGTGGAATTTACATTGCAGGAGCTCTTCCACCACAATTCCAAATCCAATGTAGGATTGATTACAAGGGCACCGGAAACTGCTTGTCTATAACCTTGGTCACAGACTCGCTTCATTGCTCTTGCATGGAGCCAATTGGGTAATTCGTACATAAAAAACGTGGGCCACACCAACAGCTCGAGCCCTTTCAAACATCTGTCTGTCTATGTTAGCTGTTTGAAAGGGGTAAAATGACGACGCAACCACGTCTTTAAATTCCACGCATCAGTTACTCGTTGGCTCCACGTAAGGGAATAAAGTAGGTTCGTAACACTAACCTTGGTTACAGGCAATCCATTTTTGAAGGCACCATTGCCGCGGATCATGCAAAATTTCGTCAATGCTGGCAAAGCTGTATGAAACAATTGCATAAGCTTAGCAAACCGTTACGCACACTGCCTCAGGCTTCGAAAGCAACGAACAAACGTATCATGCAGGACCAGATCAGAGAAATTCTTCTTACATGTCCCATCAGCAGCAGTATCCGTTCCGGAAATGGGACTATCTTGAAAAGAAAAAGTTACCACATGCTGTACATCTTACATTTATCGGGGGAGTTGTAGTTTGAGCTTGTCTGATGCATTGGAATGGAATCCTCGTCCTACAAACCCAGGCCAAGTAGAAATGGAGAGAAATTCGAGTCATGTATGTTGGTCTGGAATAAGAATTCGCTGGAATGGGGGCTGAAATAATGACAGTTAAGACAGAACGCCGATCCCACGAATGGAGATCCTAGCCCATTGGAAAAAAGAAAAACACTTTCATGACTATCAGCGGGAACACTCACTCTTTTGGAAATAATTACTGGAAAAAAAAAAAAGAAAAACATAAGGGATAATCAAAACAGTGCTGGTGATGGAAACGGGACTTGATGAAGCAAGGAATTTGAAATCCAGTTCGGATGTCGATTTAGCTCCAAGCTCCTAAACCTACTCCGAAGACGGCGAAGGTATTACGGTGGGGAAGAAAATGAGAGCAAACGGCTGATGTGCAGTAATTATAGGAGCCCGAAGCTTAGGGCTTGGACATTGGAGATGTTAGGGTTTGGACCATGGAGATTTTGTTGGCGTGGTCTGAGTTTGCAGTCTCAGGCATTATGCCAAATCTTTTTAAATTTATAATATTTGTTTAGTTTAATTTATTTCTACTTTTATCTTTGGTGTTGCTTGTTTTTCTTCTTGGCATCTTTTTCAGCCACCCAACTTGTTTTCCCTTAAAAAGGTCCATACAACATGATCCATGACATTGGTTTTTTTATAAAATAAAATAATAAATGTGTAGTGACA